>CM047748.1:24370296-24416357 GCA_026225825.1 Pistacia integerrima
GTACCTCTATATCTATGTTTTCGGTTTTTAGCATCAGTCTGCCAGACTCTGGGTTGCTGCCATGACAGCCGGTGGTTTTGCAGTATTAATAGTCTTACTTTTTTGTGGTTTCGTTATCACACATTGTAAGGCTATTTGGACCTTCTCCAATTGATTTCAGAATCATCATCCGGAAGGATAAACTTATGCTTCTGTTATTGGTTGCAGCCTCCAATGCCTGGGTGGTTGAAGTGGGCTTTTTGGTTTCCCCTCTTCCATATGGAGAGATAAGGGCTTTCTGTAAATGAATTTCTTGCTCCTCGGTGGCAAAAGGTGAGCTATGATAGGAACACTTTTTGGTTCCTCTAATCAAGAAAACTATGCAACAATCTTGTAATTAATGAAACTATTAGTTCTTTTTACTATTTCTTATGTTGATAGCTAGATGGTACTTTTAGCTATGTTAAAATCTAGAGAAAGTAACTCATTTCCTCTGTCTGCTTCTTAATGTTATTGTAGAAGCTGCCCACAAACAGTACCATAGGGACACAAATACTTGAAAGTCGTGGATTAAACTTTGATGAATATTATTTCTGGATAGCACTGGGCGCCTTGTTTGGTTTTGCTTTACTTTTCCAACATGGGTTTTATCTTGGCCTTAAGTTTCTTAACGTGTAAGTTCATCTGGTTATCATGTATTAACTTAAGAAGAGTAAATGCTACTCTGGTTTATTCACCCAGCTGAATGCAAATGCAGCTCCTGGATCATTTTTGCAAGAAAAGTTGGCTAAGATTCAAGGAAGTCAAGATTCCAATGAAGGTAAACTTGTGGAAGAAAAGTCGAAGAATTCTCCAATGAAAGGTGACTTTAATTTCTTACTTTCAGTTCAGATTGTTGTCCATTTTTGTTCCAGTTGTATTTGTTTAATGTTTGACCGTATTTTCTGTACTGTCTTATCTTAATTAACAGGTGGGATGGTCTTACTTTTTGAACCACCTTATCAGTAACATTTCAGGATGTGAAGTACTGTGTTGACTTCCCTGGGTACTCCTCGTTAATCGATCTGCATTCACAATTATTTGCATTGCATGATATTTTAAGGCATAAGATCTCACGCACTCTTTTATGCATTTTTTTGTCTTTAACTTTCCTTTAGATCCCTTTGGTTTTAGGAGAAGAAGAAACTCCAACTACTTTCTGATGTTACCAGTGCATTAAGGCCTGCTGTTCACACAGCATTAATGGGTGTTAGTGCCTAGTGGAGCTGGAAAATCCACTGTTCTAGATTGTATGGGGGGAAGAAAAACTACTGGCCATATCGAGGGGCAAATAAACTTCCTGAATCTCCTCATTGTTTCCTGGCTCTTGTCCTATAAGTTGATTGCAAGCCATACAAAAAGTAAACCTCCAATTCCCTGTAGTTCAATTCCGTTAAACCAAATAGACAGGGATTGACCTCATCAAATAAGCATATATAGAAGCTCATTAGATGGCACTCATCAAAAAATTCAAATCTAGCAGTTTTAACACTTAAGAAGAAAGCACATTGATAAATAGTTGTGTGTGAAGGCTAGCGTTCACCATGGCTGGCATTTTGTAACCAAGGGATGTTCTGCATTTAAGGAGAAAACAGTAGTAAACATTTAATTCTCATATTTCAATTAAAAATGTTTGCAAACAGTAGTGAAGTTGCAGAGCATAAAGCTGTAAACATAAAGCATCACTACTCAATTAAACCAAATGTTATCTAGCACTTGTTAATCAGTAACCCATTTCTTCATATCAGGGTCAAGCAGCTTCCGAACGAGGTCTTTTGGCAATATCAAAAACTCTAGGCCAAGGATCCCGCTTAAAATCTATAACAGACCTGAATAATTGCCTGTTCAACGCCCAATTCAGTTTGTACATAGAAATAGAACAAAATTTCAGACAAGAAAGTAAGAAAACAATGCAAGCATTTAAATCAAAGTTCATCTTTTAGTTCTTGATCGTTTATTTGATGGTGTTATTTGATCGTTCATTTGTGTTTCATTCTATGTAAGTAAACTTGTATTGCAATATATATGTATTTCAACGCAGCCTTAGTGTTAATTGTTAAAGCAAGGCTTTTCTACTAATGATGTTTCTGGTATAGTTTCGCTTGCTGGGGTTCTGTTTATTTAACTTGTCTTGGTATTCGATGACATCCATCCGAAATAGGAGTTCACATTTTTATGGGGCATGTGAACTTGAATAATCCTTTTCTTCGTTGTGTCTCTTAAAAAGACACTGGTTAATTAGACCATGGCCAAACAATATTCTTTCACCAAACAAATTGATCCTTTTCATTGAAGTTAATACATGTTGATGCTTGACATTTCTAATTTTGCTCTCTTCTTGCCATATATCAGAGTCAAGTATCCAATATCATATCTTTGATCCAATGCCAATAATTCTGCCTCTTGGTTCCTTTGGCTTCTTTTCTTCTGGAAATGAAATTAAAAATCACAATGAACTGAAGATAACTAAGAGTTCTAAACCCGTTTGATTTAAAATGATGGATATATTAAAACATATATTTTTATTTCAAATATTTTTCTTATCAACGGTTTTCTTCCTTTCATCAATGAGATTCAATACTTGGATATACTTGCTTTTATTTAAGCTGCTTATCATTCAACATCTGTTTTTGGTTTTATTGCAAATCATTTTGTTACCCAGCCGACCAGCCCTTTTAAGCCATTAGAATTACCATGTCCCCTATATAGTAGTAGCCAAGTGCAGATCGTTCAATAGTTCGATAAAGTTGGAAAAGAAGATTTTTAACTGAAAGACGAACTAGGAAAAATGAGATGGGAATGGGACAAGTCTATTTCAAGAGAAACCTGCTATTGATTCTTCAACTTTGGCTTGTATAAGTTTAAGAACAAGGATTATCCATTTCAGGGTGCAATTGAGGTTTCCATACTAACTTCTATCCGCTAACTCTTGATAAATTACATCCATCACATTCATGTGTAAATTTCCCATATACAAAACATAATATTTGGGCAAATAATACGAGCTAATGATACAAACATAATACTTGGGCCAAAAACATAATTTATAAGATCGTGTCTAATATGAATGGGAAGTTGAAAGTTACATGATCTGAAATCAAGTTTACATCTCAAGAGATAATTCATAAGTTAGACTGTAAAATTTTTTGTTAGTTATCTAACCATTAGTAATATGATTTTTACCTGAATAAAATATAAATATATGACTAGTGGTTAATAAAACATATATTAAAAAAATAAAAAAAATCAAAACCATACATTGTCATTATTGCATGTATCATAAAATCTTTAAAAGCTAAAGAGAGATAAGAAGATGATCATAATTCATTCATTTATTACATAGAAATCCTACTGACTCGTCAAGTGAATTAAAAAAAAAAAAAAAAAGGATTTGTATCTCCTACAGTTTTGATACCATGAAGATCTTTAGAGAAAAATAATAATAGGTCCACCGGAGCAATGGTAGAAGCGAACATATTTAGAAACTACACACCACAAGAGAGAATGGTGAAAGTTTAATGGGATTTGTCTAATGGCGAGATCCTCTCCTTCTCATAAACTGCTCAAGCTACAGTGCATAAAACAAAGAGGTCATGTGGTCGCTGTCACTAGGAATGAAACAGAAGATACACTAGCTCTGAAGGAAGCGAATATAGGACTATCCATGGGAATTCAAGGGATTGAAGTGGTGAAGCAGTGCTCGGATATCATCATCATGGAGGATAATTTTGCTTCTATCACCAAGGTTTTGAGATGGGGAAGATGACCAACATCCAGAAATTCATTCAATTCCAACTTTTCAAGTATTAAAATCATACTAACCATTTTTAGGTGATCGAATGATTAGACAAAATTTTTTGAATATATTACTTAAGAGATCAAGATATATCCAAGAGATAATGCATAATCATAATTCAAGATAGTTGTCATATCACTTTATAATTCAAGAGATAGATTGGTAATGTAATTCAACAACAATTAACATAGCTGACTGTTGTGACTTATTAGCCTAATCAAATACTTTTGGGAATATTTTGTCATATTAAAGCTGAGAAAAAGCTGGAAAGAACATTTGCGATTGTCTAATCGAGGCATAGTAAGATTTTGTGTGACATGGAAGGGCCAGAAAGCAATTCGGTAAAAAGTAATGGCAACTAGGCAAAACGTAAGTCAGCTGGAGCCTAGTTGGGAGCATTAATTTGGAGACTTTATGATAACAGTAGGGATAATTGTAATTGAACAATCTCTCAAGGGGGAATAAAGATTTAGCCAATGGAACACATGGCGAGTTATTTTTTTTAGTCTTATTATATATTTCTGTCAAATCCCGAGTCACGGGATTGCAAAAGATTGTTTTGAGTTTTATTAGACAAGTATTATTCACTTAACCCAAATCTTAAATTTATAAAGAGTAAACGACTTTTTCCCACCCAAAGTTTTCCTTAATGACCTTTTTCACCCAAAAAGTTTCAAAATACAACTTTTTCATCCAAAGTTAATATTCTGTTATTACTCAAAGCTGATTACAATAGCGAAAACTCGTCACTACCATTTGAACCTCCAGTCTCTTCTCTATAAAACCTCTCTCATTTCGATGCTTGATTTCTAATTGATTGTCAACCATAAGTAAAGCTAGAGTTTTTGTTCTTAGTTGATTTCTCACTGATTTCGATGACGAATATTCAATTGGTCACCACTATTCAATCCACTGGCCTCCACTTTACAAAAAAATCCTCTTACCTTAACTCTTGATAACTCAACGAACGTTTACTAGAAAGTGAAGTGTATTTTGAATATTAATGGAATATAAATGTTAGGTGGGGAAGTGTCATTAAGGCAAACCTTGAGTGGAAAAAGTCATTTACTCAAATATAAATTCCGGAGCCCAAGAACCTATATAAAGAGCGATACCCATGTGAATGGGGAATGAAATATATATTAATATACAAGGGGTGGATAGTGAAGCTTTAGCCCCTTGACTTGAAGAAATGCAACGGCTGGGAGAATCGCTTGCTTTAGTTGCATAAACAAATGTGGTTACATCATCAAATTTCCAGGTAGTCAAGTATCCTGACATCGAAGTTTCTGCAATTTTTTTATATCCCTCAAAATAAACTGAAAGATCAACTGAAGTTTTCAACATTGATAGTGCCAATCAGAATAGTTCGGAAGAGTTTCACAAGTAATTAAAAATCAATGCCCTATGTATATGTATATATATTTGACTTGAGTTTATTTGTGTTGACATTTTTAAGCATTATCTTGTGGGGAACTAACATGAAACAGAAATGGAATCTAAACTGAAAGCCAATCAATGGAGAAGGGCTTTAGTAGCACTTCTTTGGGGAGGTTCATCCACTGTACTTAAGTTTGTTGAGGAGATGTAATTGCTAGTATCATCACATTCTTCACCTGTATCATCAAATTCCTCAGCTGTATCATCAGTAACATAGGTGGCCGCATCATCAAATGTCCATTCAGTCAAGTATCCTGGCTTGGAATTCACTGTACTCACTTCAATATCTCCACAAAGCATTGCAATCACACGGGACATCGATGGCCTCAATGAGGGCAATGTCTGAGTACACAAAAGAGCTACCCCTATTAGGCGTATTACTTCTTCCTCACTGAATATTGATAATTTGGAATCCACTAGTTCGAGTTGGCGATTGTTCTCATATAGGTGCCAAGCCTGGGAAGCAGGAAAGATACGAATTTTGTCATGAGTGATTGGATCAGGAGGTTAAAAAGGCATTAGCATACACATCAAGTTTGACTTGTATCTTAGAAAAGTGACAAACTAGACTCATCTAGACTGCTGGAATTCTTCTATTTTCTTTCCTGGGACTTTAGAATTCACAGTGAACATATACCTGAGCTTTCATGAACTGGCAATAATAAAATATTCATTGGTGTGGTTATCATGATGATGCAAACCAAAACACAAGGCTAGAAATCATTTTGGACTCCAATAAAAGAAGAGAATTGATGTGCACTATAGTACAGAAATGTCATTCATACCCAATCAAGAAGATACATCTTCTCTTCTTCCAAGCTTGAATCTGAGTTTGGCCTCCCACTAACAACCTCAAGAACCACAACTCCAAAGGCAAACACATCAGTCTTCTCTGTTAGATGTCCACGCATGGCATATTCCGGTGCAAGATATCCACTATGTCAATGCAACAAAAGAAATATTCATTACCATATACTCAATGAATGAAAAAAGATGGTGATATTAACAAATGTAAGAAGAATGACTATATAAATCTTCAGAAAAAACTTACATTGTCCCTGCAACACGGGTACTTATGTGGGTCTTCTTATCATCATAAAGTTTGGCCAAACCAAAATCTGATATTTTTGGGATGAGATTACCGATCAAGCAAAATATTACTGGCCTTCACATCTCTGTGTATGATTCGAAGCCTCGACTCTTCATGAAGATAAGCCAGACCTCTTGCTACTCCCAAACAAATATCATAACGCATCGACCAGTTAAGATCCAAACTTCCTTTTCCTGCTCACAAATGTCATATAAAGTTTGAACCATGATTTCCATGCCCAATATTGCTAGGACTCACATGAAAAACATAGTACAGACTTATATGCTATTCACATACCAAATAGTGCTTGATCAAGACTGTTGTTTTCAAGATATTCATAAACAAGGATTCGTTGTGTTCCCTCGTAACAACATCCGTGAAGTTTTACTAGGTTACGGTGCTGCACAGCAGATATAGTAGCAATTTCTGCAACAAACTGGCTCTTCCCATGGTTGGATGCTACAGACAATTGCTTCACAGCAATAAACCTTCCATCACAAAGTGTTCCCTATTGAGTAAATAGTTTAAGTTAATTGGTTAGAGAAATCAGTAAAAACTTGATCAACTTTTTTGTATTTATTATTTATTTTTTCAATGCTCCAATTATTAGAAGGCTCACTTCATGAACCAAATACAACAATATATGGACCAAAGAGAACATAAATCAAAAGTTTCCTAGCTAGATAAAGTGAAAAGATTGTGTTTTCCTTTGAATCTATGACAAAAAGTAATGCTGCAACCTGTATTTTGTTCTGGAAAAGCAATTAATCATAAGGCACTAAAATGTGCATAGCACCCTGTTTGGCATTTGATTAGAACAATGACATACCTTATAAACTGGTCCAAATCCTCCCTCTCCAAGCTTATTTGCAGGAATGAAGCCTCCTGTAGCAGTCCTTAGTTCAGCATAACTGAAAGTGTATGGTCTAACATCTATCCCTAGAAGCTCTGAAAATTCAACAATTAACATAGCTTACTGTTGTGAATTTGTTAGTCTAATCAAATACTTCTGGGATTATTTTGTCATATTAAAGCTGAGAAAAAGCTGGAAAGAACATTTGCAATTGGCTAATGGAGGCATAGTAAGATTTTAGTGTGACATGAAAGGGCCAGAAAGCAATTCGGTAAAAAGTAATGGCAATTAAGCAAAACGTAGTTGACCAAACTGTTTGTGGATATAAACTGATGTATATTAGTTCTTTTAAGATGCTATTGAAATAAAATAGCTGAGATTAATTTCTTATCCGTGTTGAATCATATTAACTTGCACTGCATTTCAGAACTCACAAATGGACCTCTGCTTTATAAATTGAACAAGCATTTGTTAAATCCATTGTTCCCTTTTTCTCTAGGAAATAAGATAGATAAGACATTAGTGATAGCAAGGATCTATTGATTTACCATCATCATTAGTCTGTTGCCTTCTTCTTTGGACAATAAAGAAAACTGCAAGAAGTAACAGAGATACAACCCCAACACCAACAATAATCCCCACTATTAGATTCTTCTTAGTGGTTGGACTTGGTCCACTTGGAGGTCTTACAGTAGGTTTGAAATCTGTATCAAAGCTCAGTAGTTAACTCAATATCTTATCTAATTTAAGGAAATCAACCAAAAGAGGAAAAAGGAGAAAAATAAAAGTTGCTATTTCTTTAACCTGGGGTAGCACTGATGGCAGAAATTAAAGGTCCATATGTACCATCGGTAGGAATACAGCAAGTCCCTTTCCCTGCCCAGAAAAAGTGGATTTCCAAGTAGTTTTCAGATATCTTAGCAGTATATTCTCTCTGAACTGCTCTTCTAGGGACTCCACCTGCTACCCTTTTTATGTCAAAGTCCTTTTCAACACGATTTCCCTAGATTAAACAGATTCAAAGGTTGAGATGAAAACTAGTAACAATTGTAGGAGTATATTGGGAAACATAATACATTTACGGTCATTTGATCATGCATTAACCTCAGCATAAACTTGTGTGATGTATAGTTGAGGCTTTTCTGGCTAAAGTAATCTGAAGATGTAAGACATACCTGAATGTATATATCAAAAACACGCCTCCCAAAACTTCTCCTCCCAGTAGTATCCAGATCAGCTATTTCTGCAAACTTAAGAGTCACAGTGTAGTTTCCATTTTCAAGTCCTAAACCATAGTATCTTAGAGATGAAGCGGCAATCCGTGCTGTCTGGAAAAGTTCTGAGTCTAGAGTATTTGTGAATTGAAACTGAGAGGAAATTGTAAACCGTGGATTATCGGTCCCAGTAAAATATCCAACATTACTAATTCCCCATCTGTTTGTTTTAGTCACATAGTATGTAGCTGGACCAAGAATCTCATCATCCATCTCATACAAAATATTATTAGATGTAATTTGTGGCCCACCACACTTAATAGCAAAGCTAGAATCTGCATACCAATATAGCCACTTATAAAGGTAATTTCAGAAAAGGTTTCCCAATCTACAAAAGTAAGAATATGTCCAAAAGTTTGATCTATAATATCCATGTTACTTGTCCTAGATCAACTCCACACCCCAAAATAGATCCTTCCTTTCTCTTTTGACCATATATATATATACCTTTAACTCTGAAACCAAAGAATGGAGTTACACTTACAGATTGGAGAACCTCGATTGCAAGGAAAACTGCGTTGGAGACATTTTAGACCATATGGCAAAAAACTGAGGGAAAAAGAAGAATACTCTTATATGAGGAATGAACTTAATTATGACAGAACAAAAACCAGCCACTAAAGCACCCATGTTCTACTAGTTTATCCATTAGATTTTCATGTCCAATTAACATAAGTATTAAAACAGCTTAACAAAACTTTCAAGAATCACACTTAAAAGCTCAAATGAACAGTATATGAAGGCAGAAGAAAACATTCCGGTTAGGCATGCTACCCAAGATAGAAAAAATACTTCTTGCTCAAAGATAACGTTTTCATCAGGTTATTTCTAAAAGCCTGATCTCAGTAACCTTTTATTTCAATGTAATAATTGCTCTTTCATACATAAAACATATTTCAAAAAAATTCACAGTACAGGTAAACATGCTAAAAGAATCCTCAAATGTACCATCAACAACTTAAGTAGGCACCTATTCTTGCTCACAATTGTTATAGAGAGTTTCAAGCATTTGAATGAATCGTAGAAATGAGATAATCACCTGTTGTTACTTTCAAGAGTGAAGTTATTGGCAACTAAATTTCTGCACATTGCACCCATAAAAATCCTAATGTTAGCTTCATCCCATATGTAGAATACAAATCTCTGTTAGAAATGAAAGTTCTGAATGAAATTTTACCAAGGAGCTAACAGAATATGTTGCTTTGTAAAGTAATTAGAACGTTAAACAAGAAAAAAAAAAATTAACAAAGAGAATATGAAATATAGTATGAAATTTAAATTTAGAAGAATTTCAAGAATTACAGTTGTAATTTTTGTCTGTTTATCCAAGAAGGAATGCTGCCTGATAAATTATTGTATGACACATCTCTGCAAGCACAGGGTAAGAAAAATTTTAGCCACACACTACAGCTGCTAGTCAGTCTTCAGGCATTATTCAAATCAATTTACAGGTATTGATAATAGGAACATGCTTTACATCTTCAATTTCATATTGGGAAGCCACTAAACAGAGAAACTAGAATGCAAGTTTAGCCTATTGACCAAATGGCTTGCTCAAATTTAAAATGTTGCTGATAAAATTACCCTTTCAATTGATATGATAATTAGTAATGAGGTTAATGCAAATATGTTAAAAGTGCTTACATATTGAGAAGTTTCCCACTTTTATAGGTAGGCAGGGTGCCAGTTAACCTATTATTTCCAAGAAACCTGAGTACAAGAGCAGCAATACATGTTTTATTATAATGAGAACATTCTGGGAGGTAAAGGACACAACAGAGCAGAAATGATAGATTACAGGTGAGTCAACATAAACGACTGGAAAAGCGATCTAGGAATCTGTCCACTTATATTGTTGAAACTAAGATCCCTGAAGAAAAAAAATATTAGAATTACACAATTATAAGATGAAGAAACTAGCTAACAACAAAAAAGTTACGGAGGGAAAAAAACAACCAAAGAGTTAAGGAGGGAAAAATAGAAAAGAGGAAAGGATATAATTAACTAACAGATACTGCAAACTCCAGTAGTGGTTAATATCAGAGGGAATTGAGCCGGAAATTTTGTTATTCCTTAGTTCTCTGCCACATATGAAACCAACATTCTAGATCAAAGAAATAAGAGGAAGAAAAACCCTGAAGTATATATGAGGTTATTCCAACACGTGATATTATAACTTTGATAGTGTTGTCTTACAAGATGGTTAAAGATTTCATATTCCTTATAAATGCCAACGATGAGCTCCCATTGGATAAATCGCTTATTCTCCTACATTTTGTTTTTCACTAGATAGTTAGCATTGATTATTGCATAATTAAAACATGATCAAATAAATGTTGCATGCCAACACTCACAACTCTTTTAGAGAGGTAAGATTGGAAAAGGATGATGGTATCGGCCCTTCAAATGAGTTTCCTTGAAACCTCCTACAACAAAATTTAGGACACTAAAGTTATGAACTGTACCGACATAACATTACATTTAAGTACTAGACTATTCTCAGTCTCAAACACTGTAATAACAGTGCTTTAAATTAAATTCACAGTGAAGAAGCTTGATTGAAAATAAAATAAAGACAAAAGTTTTCTCACAAGGTAGTAAGGTTTGACCAATTTCCTATGAAGTCAGGAATCCTTCCTGTTAGTTCAATGTCAAATGCCCACCTGAGCACAATCAAAGAATTAGTTTAAGATCTGATCCAATCCATTTTTCATCACCATCGAAAATTTCCATTAGCAGATTAACAATGCGAAAAAGTTCTTACACTGTTTCCAGGTTCCTTAGATTAGCAAAGCTTGAAGGAATCTCACCACTCATTCCAGAACTGTCAATATTTCTGCCAAGGCAACATTTTTTCATGAATTCCATCAGAATCTAGTGACTGGTCTACAATAAGACTAAAGCCAGTTGAGAATTTCACCTTTTGCATTCTTGGCGAAACATTATAGAGTAGGATATGTGCTCAATATAAGCAAAATTATATTGAACAGGAAACCCAAAAGTCTGTAACAACTTACAATGTCTTTAATTTCATCAAATGACCAAGCTCAGATGGCAAAGGACCAGAGAAGCTGTTTGTTCCCATATACAAATGCTCTAATTTTGACAGATTACCAAGCTCAGGTGGCACAGGACCAGAGAAGTTGTTTGGGCCAATACTTCTACATCCCCAAAAATTTCTTTCTTTAGATACTAAATTGCAACGCAGTTACACAACAGTGTTCCTTTAGATAAATTATGATACAGTTAAGAAGGGGATAAACTTAAAACTTACAGTGACACTAACTCAGAAAGCATGCCAAGCTCTTCTGGAAGCTGCTCAGATAATAAATTAATGCCCAAGTCCCTGATCAGAGTGAGAACTAAACATCATAAACAGAAAATCTCGTATGAGTTTCAAAATAAAAATTTTACATCTAACTTACAGGTATTTTATTGCTCTTAGATTTCTTACAGATGGAGACAGTGGACCAGACAAGAGATTTTGTCCCACGTCCCTGTAAAAAACAGAGAAAATAGGTAAGATGAATATTTAAGAACACAAAGTCCAAATTATTTTTGATGCTGATCCAGATTGGGGACAAGGGATTTAACAAGATTGAATTAAAATAAAAGTAATTAATTCCTCATCCAATGGTCTAAATAATACACAATTGAAATAAATTTATACAAAACCATACAATTTTATGAGGAAATTCAAACTCCATAGCTCCTCTGGGATCGCACCATCAACTTCCAGCGCGTAAACTCTCCTATAATTTAAGAAATTGTGAAAGTAAGAAACCCTGAAATTAAAGAAAGGCTCGAGTTCTCAAAATTCTGTCTTTTTCTACTTACATCTCGATAATGTGGCAAAGAGTGTTTTTGTTGTAAGAACAATCACATTTGATAAATGGGTTGTAACCATCGGCATCAATGGCAATGGAGTCGTCCAATGGCGGCTCCACTACATGGATCTCCACTTATATTCCATTGATTTTGATTTGCAGAAATCCCCCATTTTTCAAAAATTATATTCAATGCTCTCACTGATATCAGAAGAAGAATGAGATAGAACTTAATAATAAAAAAACAAGATAAAACTTAGAAGCAGACCTTCACTAGGAGCTGTAGTAGCTTGAGCTTCAGTTTGAGCAACAAGAAGTACGAGAAGGATCAAGAAAACCCAATTCACGCACAAGCAAAGTAACACTGAAACTGTAGCTGATGATGACATACTAAATCTAGTAATAAGTGAAGTCCAAGTCGGTGTAAAGACTTTTGTTCCAGTTGAGTTCACTTATCTCTAGTTAAGTTTCAAGAAGAAATCAAGGACTTCTAAAAAGTCCCTATAATTTAAATGCCAGACCTCCTAAGTTTGTATTTAAAAAAGTTAACCTGAAAATATTTTGTAATTTTTTTTTTAAATTAGAAAAATTGACGTGGCATATTTAGGATTCATTAACCATACAAAACAGGTTAAACTAAAAAAATTTAAATATATGTGGGTCATACTATAATTAATGAAAGTTTATTTAAATTTTAAAAATTAAAAACAACCCCCACCCTTCAAAAATCGCTTAATCTGGTCAATATATAAAAAAAAATGACCGACAAATACCTTTGGGTCCGTTTGTTTTAATATTTCATACCCTATTCCCTATTCTATTCCCAAAATACTGTTTGTTTAATTATTTGGGAAATACTATTCTATTTTTTTAATTACTTTTAAAGACCCCTTAAGTTTATTAATTTAATTAAACACCCATAGAAAAAAAAGTTTAAAAATTAATAAAAACAACCCCACCCACCCATAGTTGCCAGATTCGACGAATCTGTCACAAAGGCGTAGAAAATGACCGGAACTGGCTAGTAATTTGTCGATTTGGCCATTGTTGACCGACAACGACGGCTATATCTTTGGCCATCGCGACCAAATCTAGCCTTTTTCGACCGTTGACGACCAGATCTGGCTATAGATTTGGCCTTTTCCGACAAGATCCATGGTAGATCTGGTTAGAAAATGCCATATTGACGCACGACGATCGATCCGACCTGCCACGCTCGCTAACGCCATTTTTAGCCGTATTTGGTGGTGGCAGGAATAATCTAACACTGTGGATGGGTGGGGGTGTTTTTGTCATTTTATAAAAAATTTATATATTGGGGTGTTTAGTTAAATTAGCAAACCTAGGAGGTTTTTTGTAATTTTTAAAATTTTATCTCGTAATACTCACCCATATTCAACTACCCAATATTATTTTCCAAAATCCTATCCAAAATAACAAAACAAACGGACCCTTCGATTTCTCTACAAGTTCTGGCGATAAAAATGCCCAATTTCTAGAAAATATTCGATCCTAAAGCTTCGATTTCTCTTTTATCTTATCTTTTGCTGTTACAGTTTTCAATGCACTGTGCACCAAGGTTATACCTTGTAATCTTTTGGAAAACATTTTATATACAGTGTACTACATTAAAATTCAAAGGCTCACCGTTAACTTATCAACAACTGGAATAGTCACAATAACTTGTCCCCTACCATGAGGTGGAGATCCACAACTCTTTATTTTCAGCCCCAATCCTTAGAAGGAACTCTAAAGCGCTTCAACATGGGTAAGGTAGTTGAACGGAAAGTATCAACACATTGATTCAAGTTCCATGCAAAGACTAAGAGCAGAAGCTTCTAATATAAATGGCTGCTTTAGGTCTTGAAATTTATGTAAGTTTAAACTCTATCTGTTAATTTTAGACAAACTTTATAGTGTATGATTATTTGTGTCAGAATATTAAGTTAACAAGATATGATTACTGCATCCATAACTAACACAAAGTCTAGGGTGGATATTTGTAAGTTAACCTTGACATATGAAGCAACATCTAGAAATTTGTTCAACAAAAAATATTACAAAAATAAAATACAATATAGACACCTGCAAAATCTCTAATTTCATTAAAAATCATGTGGTTATAGTTCTTAAACGCCTTAGGATTGTCCAAAGATCATGATTTACATGGAATCAATGTCTTAAAAAAATCATGGAACAATCTGCTGTTCACAGAATTTATCGAATTTAATGCAGTATCTATCTCTTTCACTCATTATATTTTACACAAATAATTAGTAAATTGTAAAATTTCACAACAAAGAAAAGAATAGAGTTTAAACTTAAAAAAATGCCTAAAAAAATCCATCATAATTGAACTTCTTCCTCCTAGGCAGTAACTAAACTTCACCCTGTCTGGAACTCTAGGACTAAGGTTTGAGTAAACAGCAGGGCAAGCTATATATAATTCCTTGTACACAAACATATGGAAGTAAATTAGTTTTTCCTTTCTGTTACGCCACTAAGCACAAACACAGATTCTAAAACACACAATCAACCAAACAAGAACACAAAGAACACAGAGATTACCATGGTTCACTTATCCTTTTATGGATAAGCTACATCCATGTTGAGCTCAGGAAAGGTATGAGCTCGCTGCACTTACTATTACCACAAGAATCACGATTACAACACCTCAAACCAATTAACATAGAACCCATACAATCTATCCCGTAATCAGCCCAAAAAGAAACCCACTGAGAATCCCTAACCCAAGAGAACAAAACTCTCACCTGAATGATTAATACCCCTAACCACTCTAATCTGATTACACAAACAACAGCAAGAAAACTTCTCAAACCCTAATTCCTCAATCGCACAAAGAAAAAACCCAATAGTGATTCGATCCTTTGTTACTGCGAAAATTGAGTTTATATATGGTTGACTTAGTGACAAGATTCTGGCCATTAGATGTGAAGTGTATCGTGCGGTCAGGAGTCATCTGGTAGTTTGTCTAAAACGACATCATCCTTCTTTACTCAAAACGGCATTGTTTCAGGCTTCCACTTTAACAATCTCCACCTTGGAAGCACTGGAAATAGTTTCTCTGTGTAGCTTGCTCAGTTCCATTCCGTCATGGCTCTTTGTCACTCTAGACTATTTGATATATAGCAGGTTTAGGCAATGCTTGAACTTGGCTGGAGTGATTATCTTGGTGCCCATGTCTGCTGGATTTTCTTCTATGGGTACCTTCTTAAGTTCAATGATTCCATTTGTAACTTGATCTCTCACAAAATGATAGTGGACATCCACGTGTTTAGTTCTTTCGTGATACACTGGATTTCTGCTTAGATGGATCACACTCTGACGGTCGGAGTACACTAGTACCTTTCCACAAATGAAATTTGCCTCTGTCATGATTCCTTTTAACCATAAAGCTTCTTTAACTGCATCAGTCACTGCAATGTACTCTGATTCTGTTGTGGACAAGGCTACTATAGGTTGCAGTTGCGACTTCCAGCTTATACAATTTCCACCCAATGTAAAGAAATATGCTGTAGTTGATTTCCTGGTATCCTTATCTCCTGCAAAATCAACATCTACAAACCCAACCAGATCAAATGCAGCATTTCTTTTACAATATTTAAGGCCAACACATGCAGTACTATTTATATATTTCAGCATCCATTTTAAGGTAGTCCAAATGCTCCATGCCAGGGTTAGACATATATCTACTCAACATGGAAATGGCAAAGGCTAAGTCTGGCCTAGTACTAATCATGGCATACATCAGTGACCCCACAACATTAGCATACGGGACAAACTCCATTCTCAACAATTCTAATTCAGTTTTGGGGTATTGGGACTTACTGAGTATAAATTGGTTGGTCAGGGGCATTGAGACCAATTTGGCACCTAGCCATACCAAACTTTGTGACTAATTTCAGTAAATAGGATTGTTCCTATAGCCTAAGTTCACACCTTCTTCTATCCCTTATTTATCTCCATGCTTAGAATTTTCTTGGCATTCCCTAGGTTTTTCATACTGAATTCAGAGTTTAATTTCTTCTTTAAGTCACTAATATGGGATTTTGACTTGTTAATCAACAACATATCATCAACGTATAGAAGTAAGTAAATAGGCATGTCATTGTCCATTTTAAAATAAAAGCAACTGTCATATTGACTTCTAGTGAATCCTATACCTATTATAAATGTGTCAAACCTTTTGTACCACTGCCTAGGGGACTATTTTAACCCATATAATGACTTTTTAAGGAGGCATGCATGGTCTGGAAGCTCAGGGTCAATAAACCCCATAAGCTGGCTCATATAGATTTTCTCCTCTAGGTTTCCATGAAGGAAAGCAGTGGTGACATCCAACAGCTCAAGTTCCAGATCTTGGTATGCAACTACTGACAACATCATCCTAATTGTTTTGTATTTGACCACAGGGGAGATGACTTCATTAAAGTTTATCCCCTCCCTTTGGGTATACCCATTTGCCACAAGTCTGGCTTTATACCTAGGTAGGTCAGCTATGGAAATGCCATCTTTAAGTTTGAAAAGCCACTTACATTGGGTTAGTTTCTGGTTTCTTGGTTTTGGAACCAGTGACCATGTTTCATTTACCTTTAAGGACTGCATTTCCTCCTCCATAGTTGTTCTCTATTTATCTCTATCTCTGGATTCCATGGCCTCTTGATATGTCTCAGGTTCAAACCTTAACACCTCAATACCTGCAAGAAGAGCAATGTAAATTAGTTCTGCATATGTGTATCTTGTGGGTGGTCTTACCTCTCTCCTTGTTCTGTCTCTAGCCAAGTGGTAATCTGTTAGTTCATTTTGTTGTGGTTCTAGGAACTCTTTAGTTTCTTCATCTGCACCTTGATCAGGTTCCTCAGGTGCTGTGTCAATTTCAGGTTGCTATGGTGCTTGTCCTTAAAACTTGAGGTGGATTTGGTTGTTGGGTTGTGGGCTCCACCTCAATTTGAGTAGCACTAGTCTAAATGATGGTTGTTTCTATTCTTTTGGTGGTACTTGCATCAGGGTTAGGTCTTTTGCATTGGGAAAACTCCCTCATTAAACACAACATCCCTACTTATTATGATCCTGACCCTTGGTGACTTTCTATCCCACAATTTGTACCCTTTTGTGCCCTCAGGATATCCAAGGAACACACACCTAGTGGATCTAGGTTCCAGCCCCCTCCCCCCCCCCCCCCCCCAATGTGTGCATAAGTCACGTACCCAAACACTTTTAGGTGACCTAGTTCTGGCCTTCTTCCAGACCATCTCTCTTCTGAACAAGTTAGACCTATGGTTGTAGAGGGGCTCCTATTCACTAAATAGGCAACTGTGGAGAGGGCCTCTCCCCAAAATGTTTTTGGGAGGTTTGATGTGATTAGTAAACACCTGACTTTATCTAAGAGAGTCCTATTCATTCTCTCAGCAACCTCGTTTTGCTGAGGAGTATTTCTGACAATCCTATGCCTTAAGATCCCATGTGTACTACAAAACTTATCAAACTCCAGGTTGCAAAATTCAAGCCCATTGTCTGTCCTAAGGGTTTTGACATTTCTACTAATCTGGTTTTCAACTAAAGTCTTCCAGTCTCTAAACTTAGCTAAGGCTTGATCTTTGGACTTCAGTAGGAAGACCTAGACTTTTCTACTGTAATCATCTACGATTGAGAGAAAGTAACTGTTTCCACCATGAGATTTCACCTTTTCTAGCCCCCATAAATTAGAATGTAAGTAATCCAGACAGTTATTTTCAAGATAAACTCCCTAAGAGAAGCTATTCCTATGTTGTTTACCGAGGACACAGTTCTCACAGAACTCTAAACTAGTAACAGTATCTTTCCCAAACTGCCCTTGCCTATTTAGGACATCCATTCCCTTATGACTCATATGACCTAACCTCAAATGCCACTTTTCAGTTACAGTTAGATTTGGAGAAACAGGTGTTGTAATGTTACAATCAGAGTATAAACTCCCATAGAGTATATAGAGGCCATTTTTCTTTTCTCCTGTTAAAACTAGTTTCTTATTCTTATAGACATTTAACCACCCATTGTTAGCCTTATAGTAGCAACGTGCTTCATCTAGGGTACCTAGGGAGATGAGCTTTCTTTTTAGGTCAAGGATATACTTCACTTTGGTTAGCCTGATCAACTTTCCCCCACTTAACCTAAGGGTTATGTATCATATTCCCTTAATCCTACATGCTTGGTTGTTCCCCATGTAAATAGTCTCATGTTCAAAATTTTCAAAGTCTTGGAACCAACTCCTATTGGGGCTCATATGGAAAGTATAGCCTGAATCTAATACCCGTTCCTTTGTAGTGTCGGATACTGACACTGTTAGGACTTCTGATTCATCTGTTTGGTTACTAGTGGTGGCCTAATAAGAGCTTGAATGTTGATATTTTGTTAATGTTTTAATTGGTTTATTTATGGAAAAATGTGCTTAAAGTATGGAATTTTGATTATTTCTTTCATAAATACCATTTATGGGATCACGGGTGCATGTTGAGTGTTTTCAGGCTCAAACAGGTTGTTGAAGGGAAAAGAATGATGTTGATACACGTAGGAACAAATGGCACAAGAATCAGGGTCGAAATGATGAAGTTGTGGCACGTCGAAGATATTACGGAAAATCTGGAAATCTTTCATCATGAGTATGCCTCGATGTTTCTATCATAACTTGAGCTGTGGAAATAAGAATTTGATGATTCTAGTGGCTTTGGAAAGCTTATTCAGAGAGCTACAATGTTTGTGTTGATGACTTGTTCAAATTCTGAAGATTACGGATGCCTTGGACATAAAGAACGATCATCGTGGCGACCATTCTTACCGCCGCGGCGATGGGTCACGGGTTTGTGTTAATTCATTACCCTAATCCGAATCTGAATGGGTTAAGTTTTCTAATCTTTTTCCTAAGAACGACCAAGAACCCCATGGATATAAAAGAGAGTTTTTAAGAAATTAAAGGGGACTTTTGGAAGGAGGAGAGGACGGCTACCAAGTTGGAGATCGGGATCCTAAATGCTCTCGTTCACCGATTAGAGAAGTTTATCTTTTTCTTGAATTGATGTTCATTGATTAGAATGATGAGTTTTGTTATTTTCATTATGAACTAACTTTTTTTTCTAGGGTTAAGATGTAGCCCGATTTATGAATATGTGTTGACTTGAATTGTTGTTAATTCTTATTGAGTTTATAATTCTAAGTTTTATTGCTGTGCATAATGCTTTCAATTCTCAAGGGCTCGAGGGTTGAATGATATCAAGGGTTAGGTTGAGATCGAGATGAAACCTGATTTGTCTTAGGTAATAAAACCATCGATTGAGCGAACGCTAGAGATAGGTTATCGCGATCTGTGAGGCTCCGATAAATTTCATATAGCTTAATGATCTCTTAGCTCCTAAATCCAATTTAGAGATATCTTGGGTGGTTGTTTAAGGGTTAATTTGCTAATTGCTTGAGAAAGAGTTAGTAGAATAATAGGGGAATTTGGCTTTTAGAATACACTTGATTAAGGTTAACAACAGATGTCAATGCATAGGATTAAATTGGTGTGGAATCTATGCCCTAGGTTTAGTCATATTGATTTTCACTTCAAAGTGTTTACAAATTCTGCCTTTATTTAGTACTTAGTTTTTATTTTATTTACTTTTTCATTAAATTCATTCTTAAACTTCAGTTTAATCAAATAGCAATAGAATATAATAGTTTGGTACTTGGTAGGTAGTTCCCTTGGGATTCGACACTCGTTTACTCGAGTTTTACTACTTGCACGATTTCGTACACTTGTGAAAAGCTGTCATGGCCAGGTTGATCTTTGTATTTCCTAATTTCTGTTTCTTCTTCTAGTCAAAATATTTTTCTTTAGATGGCCTGTCTTGTTACAGTAGTAACACTTCCTAGTTTTAGTCTTGGCTTTACTGTTCCCTTTCCATTTTTTCTTATTCTCACCCCCCTGACTAGGCTAGTATCCTGTACTAGGTTGACCAGTTTCTAATTTACCATTCACAAACAGGGTATTGTTGTTCCTCTTAAGGGTTTTAAGCTCTAACTCCCTAGCCTTAAGTCTGGCAACAATCAAGTCTACACTGGGTACAGTACCAGAGTACTGTAAGGGCATTCTTGACTACTTGGTAGTCATCCGTTAAAGAGTTTAGCAGTATCATGGCACAACTTGTCTCTCCTAGTTCTTGGTCTATGCCTTTCAATATTAGATTCATCTTAAGGAATTCATTTAAATTCTCCTCAATAGACTTTGAATTATCCATTTTATAAGAGAATAAGGCTCCCTTTAAGAAAGCCAAATTCGATACAGATTGTAAGGCATATGAAGATTCTAACTTACCCCATAAACTAAGTGGAGTTTAGAAAAATCCATCTACTTTTCGAAGTACACTATCCGAGAGATTCATCATGATCAAGTTGTTTGCTTCTTCGTCAATCTCTTCATTCTTCTTCGGTCTTTCCTCTAACCATTTCTTGAGATCCTTTTTCAATGCGATTGCAACCTTGTTATGTGAAAGGAGGGCTTTCATCTTCTTCATCCAGCTTTTCCCATCGTATTAGGTTTATTTCTAATCGTGTGGTGGTGTTTGTGGTCATTTTGGATTGGTTTTATAAAAGCCCCAAATTGTAAACCCTGGATTCTTTTGCCCTGATCTTTGTGCGATTGTTGGAATCCTAATCTTTACCCAAGATTTGTCAAGATTTGACTCCTTAGATCTATTTGGAGACTTAAAGAAATCAATGATTAGAAAAGTCTCCCAAATTTCCCGAAACCCTAATCTTATGAAACCCTAATTTCGTAAAACCCTAATTTCACAAAACCCTAATTTTGCAAAATCTCTTCTAACGGGACTCCGATTCGTTAATCACCAGATCTAGACTCCAAGAAATGGCTCTGATACCACTGTTACGCCACTAAGCACAAACACAGATTCTAAAACACACAATCAACCAAACAAGAACGCAAAGAATACAGAGATTACCGTGGTTCACTTATCCTTTTATGGATAAGCTACATCCACGTTAAGCTCAGGAAAGGTATGAGCTCGCTGCACTTACTATTACCACAAGAATCACGATTACAACACCTCAAACCAATTAACACAGAACCCGTACAATCTATCCCGTAATCAGCCCAAAGAGAAATCCCACTGAGAATCCCTAACCCGAGAGAACAAAATTCTCACCAGAATGATTAATACCCCTAACCACTCTAATCTGATTACATAAACAACATCAAGAAAACTTCTCAAACCCTAATTCCTCAATCACACAAAGAAAAAAACCCAACTGTGATTTGATCCTTTGTTACAGTGAAAATTGAGTTTATATATGGTTGACTTAGTGACAGGATTCTGGCCGTTGGATGTGAAGTGTATCCTGCGGTCAGGATTCATCTAGTAGTTTGTCTAAAATGACGTCGTCCTTCTTTACTCAAAACGGCACTATTTCATGCTTCCACTTTAACACTTTCATTCTTCTGTCACCCAATAAATCACTTTTTCCTTATGTTCTATCACCTTATAAATCAAAGCAAAAGTTCCCATCTCCAAAGTAACATTTGCATTCTTTCTAATATTGAGTGAATTTAACACTATAGAGGGCCTTTCATAAACCCACATATTTCTATCTCAAAAAAGTAGTTTGGTATAGTGCTACAAATCTAAAATAAGAATAATAATTAAATCACAAGCATAACAAACATTCAAAAACAAAATAGGCAAAATGAACACCTTCAAGCCTTATTGAAATCGATTTCTTCGCAAACAACCCAATTACAATCAGGGGCTTCAAGAAATACCCAACAGACTACTAACACCATAGTCATGCACTAAATTTCTCCCTCCCATCAACGTTCCCGGTTTGTACTTCATTTTCGAACCTACCCATGAACATTCAATCATATCAAACCACTTCCATAATACCCAAAAAAAAAAAATCCAACAAACCTCTCAGTGCAAATTGATTGCAAGCCACACAAAAAGTAAACATTTGATTCTGTTAAACCAAATAGAGAGGGATTGACCTCATCAAATGAGCATATATAGAAGCTCATTAGATGGCACTCATCCAAAAAATTTAAATCTAGCAGTTTAACCGAATAGAGATGTTTATGACCTGCTACTTTTTCCTGAAGTAACAGGTCATAAACATCACCATACTTGGCTTGGGGGTTTTTGGCCACCCAAAAATTTGGATTATATTTCTACGGGAAGGGAATAGAACAGCTCAAGTAAATTACTTATTTACTATCAAGTATTAATTTTTTTTCCAAATTGATTACAATCTTGCAACCTGTTACGCATTTGGTTTTTGATGAAGCAGAAATCATATTTGACAGTTTCTGATGAGAGCTCCAACTAATTATTATTATTATTGGACAGAATGAATATAGTGCAACGAGAAGAGTAATTAGAGTCCATTTCCATTAAATTCGGTGTTTTCAAAGTGTCATTCAAATGGCTAAAGATTGGAAATGTGGTATTATTATAGGCATTCTTTTTCTGCCCCATTAAGATAAAAGAGACTTTCAATTTAAGATCAAAGCCTACACGAGACTAGGTTCTAGGTAATACTGACAGCATCCATTAGAATTTGAAGATTTATTTAGGGATATGATGGCCAAGCTTGTATAACACAACTCTGAGCTCTTCAATGTTTTATATCACCCTTATTTGCAGTATCCATCAATTGGAATCCCTCCTTTATGCCAGCAACTTCCTCCAAGGTCAAGAACTCGGCAATTACCTGATTTGAAAGTAATAGAGAATGAGTGACTGATGACTTTGATGGTAGGTTTATGAACATCACACAACCAGAATAAAGAGGTACTCATTGAATCATAATGAACTTAATTTTAGATAAAAAGTCCTTTAAGATGTTACCCTAAAAGCTATTTTCTTGAGTTTGTTCATTACTGAGAATTGCTTGAGCCTTGCTCTAGTAAACATTTAATTCCAGTCATGTTTCAATTAAAAACGTTTGCAAATAGTAGTGAAGTTTGAGAGCATAAAGCTGTAAACATAAAGCATCACTATTCAATTAAACACAGATACACAACAACTTCAACAAGTGAGACGTTAACTTATCAGTTGAGACTTTGCTAATTTTAGTTTACAAGCATTTAAACCAAAGTTCATCTTTACAGCTAGTTCATCTTTTAGTTTTAGATCATTTGTTTATTTGATGGTGTTATTTATGCCTATCCTCTGAATTCAAAGTAGTGTTGAATGAAAAGAGAAAAAATGTTTTTATTTGTATTTCATTCTATAAAAGTAAAATTGTATGCAATATATATGTATCACTAGGTAACCTGAAATACACATTCCAATGCAACCTTGGTGTCGAAACAAGGCTTTTCTACTGATGTTGTTTCTAGTTTTGTTGGAGTAAGCTTTATTGTGACAGGCAAAAATTATTGTGGTGATAAAAGTTATTTGGCTATTAATCAGACTTTTATTAATACTATGTAATACAAAGATAGAATTTTGTGCTTCAGCAAATATTTCTGAATAATAATTTGGTAAAAAAACATAATTTTATTTGAGCTATATGGCATAGGTTTGTTTGTTGTGGTTTTGTTCATTAACTTGTCTTGGATATCGAATGACATCCATCCAAAATAGGACTTCATATTCATATGGGGCATGTGAACTTGAAAATCCTTTTCTTCGTAGCGTCTCTTGAAAGGACACTGGTTAATTTAATTAATTGAGCTTTATTAATTAGTTCTAGTTGTTAACTTCTTATCAAGGGTCTTCTTCCTTTCATCAATGAGATTCAATACTTGGATACTTGTTTTTATTTATGCTGCTCATCATTCAACATCTGGTTCTGGTTTTATTGCAGATCATTTTGTTACCCACCCCTTTTAAACCATCAGAATTATCACGTTCCCTGTATTATAGTAGTAAAGTGCGGGTCATTCAATACTTCAATAAAGCTGGAAGAGAATGTTTTCAACTCTAAAGACTAACTAGGAAAACTAAGATGGGACATTTGTGTTTCAAGAGAAACCTGCTATTGATTCAGTGTGCAATTGAGCTTTCTATACTAACTCTTGATAATTACATCCATCACATTCATTTGTAAATTTCCCACATACAAAATATTTGGGCAAAAAATATGAGCTAATGATGCAAAACATAATACTTGGGCAAAAAATACAATTCATATTATCGTGTCTAATATCAATACATGACTGGTGGTTAATAAAAAATCTATTGAAAGGAAAAAAATAAATCATAACCATATATTATCATTAATACAGGTGTCATGAAATCTCTAAAAACTCAAGAGAGGTAAGAAGATGATCATAACTCATTCATTAATCATTACATAGAATTAATATTGATAGGTCAAGTGAATTAATAAAACAAAGCAAGCATTTATATCTCCTACGGCTTTGATAATGATACCATGAAGATCTTTCTGAGAAAAATAAAAACAAGTCCATTGGAGCAGTGGTAAAAGCAGAAGTATTTAGAAACTACACACCGCAAAAGAGAATGGGGAAAGTTTGATAGGATTGTCTGATGGCGAGATCATCTCCTTTTGATAAACGGCTCAAGCTACAATGCGTAAAACAGAGAGGTCATGTGGTAACCGTCACTGGGAATGAAACAGAAGATACACCACCTCTGAAGGAAGTGTATATAGGACTATCCATGGGAATTCAGGAGACTGAAGTGGCAAAGCAGGGCTCAGATATTGTCATCATGGATGATAATTTTGCTTATATCGCCAAGGTTTTGAGATGGGGAAGATGTGTCTATACCAACATCCAGAAATTCATTCTATTCCAGCTTACAGTAAATATTGTTGCTCTTATGGTCAACTTTTTGCCGGAAGTTTTGGTCGGTAAACCCCTTTTACAACCATCCAATTATTATGGGTAAGCTTGATCATGAGCACATTAGGTGCTTTAGCTCTTGTTACCAAGCAACCAACCAATGAGCTCATGGAGAAACCACATGTGAATCGAACCCCGAAACTGATTACAAATGTGATGTTGAGGAATCTTCTTGCTCAAGCTTTTTACCAGATAGTCCTCTTAATCTTACAAATCTATGGTAAATCAATATTTCATATACATATGAACGTGAATGACACTTTGGTATTCAATATGTTTGTGCTTTGCCAAGTCTTCTACTATGTGAAATAATCATGAAACCTTTCTAGCTAGGTTGTTATATCTGCATCCCACACATCTAAGTACAACTGTCCCTTTTGATGGATCTAGCCTAATGTCAAATGTAACACCAAGAAAATCTCTTATGCTTCTGAGTGTTTCTATTCCATATGGCTATAGCTTTCCAACACAAACCTTCGAAACATCTGGTTCACACAATGCACAGAAAAGAAATAACAAACCCTACAAACAAAACATAACAGCTATTAATGTCAGGTGATATAACAGAAATATAACTAACGAAACACATTACTGAGACACAACAATTCATTTCTTTTTCAACCTGTTTTCTCTTTTTCCCCTCTCCCTTGTATCAATAATAGGAATCAAAGCTAAAATGTGAGCAAATCCTACAAATTAATGCAAGCCTTATACCACATTGCTATGATGTTGAAGGCACCAAATAAGTATTAAAATGCTGGCTTAACTAAGATAATATTTTAGCTTTGTTTGGCAAATAATAAACACTGCTGAAGATATATATAAGAACCCCACCTTATACTAATAGCCATAGTAATTGTCAAGCTGAACACAATTATTTTAAGGTATAGATTTTTATGAAAGAACTCAGTTTATGAAAAAAGAAGTTGAGGGAAAAACCCTTGTATTGCCTCCGAAAATAGGGTGCACTTCTACTACAAAGGTAGATAGTTTGGCAATATGGATACTCCCAATATTTTGAGAGAATAATAGTTTGGCAATATGGCTATTCCCAATATTTTGAGAGGATAAAGCTATTCCACATTATATAATGAGAAAGCAAGGAAAATGAAGGTTTATGTTCTTACTATCGCATTCTTCAAGGGAAGTCCTCCAATAATCAAAATAATCAAGACAGGCTGAAAAGTTATTAGAATAAAAATTGGAGGGGGGTGAGGGTGGGGTGGGTGCATTACATCCCATTAACCTTGCTTCTTGGAAAGCTATGGAGCCAAAATTTGGAAAAAAAAAAAAAAAAACAACTAGTTATCAAGGTTGAGGGGAGACAACATAAATTAGATTTAAAAAGGCATGTCATATAAACCAAACGGTTCCCATTAAAAGACCACAGGACTGAAGGGATGAAAGAAGCTGAGAATAAGCCCAACGTCATAAATGATGACTTACGGTGTTAAATTCCTAAGGTTAAATTCGAATCATTCAATTCCAGTCAAAAGGCAAAACCCAGAAATGGAAAGAGATCCTTCAGAATATTTCATCAAAATAATGAGGCAAGTCAAAAGACATACAAATACTGGAGTAATTTATAACACAAACCCGGTGTGTCAAGTCTACAACTCCACCTTTCTGTATCTCTTCAAGAAGAACTAAAACAATTTTCTCGCCAACATTCTTCGGCGGCATCAACTCCTTCTTGTCATCATTATTTGTCTCAAAATATCGAAGTTTCTATACCAACTTCTATCTACTAACTCTTGATTAATTACATCTATCACATTCTTGTGTAAATTTCCCATATACAAAACATAATATTTGGGCAAAAAATACGGGCTAATGATACAATACATAATACTTGGGTCGAAAACATAATTCATATGATCGTATCTAATATGAGTAGAAAGTCCAAATTTACATGGGCTAAAATCAAGTTTACACCTTAAGAGATAATTAATAAGTTGAACTCATAACTTTTTGTTTGTTATCGACCATTAGAAATATGATTTTTAAATACATGACTAATGGTTAATAAAAAATATATTAAAAAAAAAATCATAACCATATATTATCTTTAATACCGGTATCATGAAATCTTTAAAAGCTCAAGAGAGATAAGAAGATGATCATAATTCATTCATTAATTACATAGAAATAATTTCAAGTAAAATGAATGGATTATAACCCTGAATTTTCATTTAATATCCGTAGACTCTTCTTCGGCTAATCTATTGTGATAAAAATGGTTGGGCCCTTTCAACTTTTTTGTAGACTAGCTCTTGTTTGTTTCTATTTATCTATTATTTTACTCTTGAAGGGGGAATTCAATGAGAGTGGAGAAAAAATTAGAACTGATTTTTTTGAAGAGTTACAGCTATCTGAAGTAGCTGATGGTCAAGTTAACGCAGGAATAGCTACTGAATAAGAAAAGTCATTTGCTGGAGAAAGAGTGTAAGGTATTGATGTTAGCAGTAACAGTATAAGTCTTTCATGTGTTTGTTATAATGTCAAGCTTAGCAAGCAGTTACAATTAGTTACTGTTTCAATTCATGGCTGCTGTAAGACCCATCGTTTTTGTGTTAATGTCAGCATAAAGTATTCCTTTGGAATCAGGGATGGCTGCTACATGGATAAGGGGTTCGAAGTAACTTGCGACAATGGAAAACCTTATTTAATTAGCATCAATTCGAACTATCGGAAGGTTTTTAATTATCCAAGCTATATGATTGGCATCAAGTTTCCTGAAGTTTCTTTGAATAGTACTATGACGAGAGGCATTGATCTGTCAGGAAGCCCCTTTTCCTTTTCAAATATGAAAAATAGCTTCATTTCGGTTGGTTGTGACGGCTATGGGAGTCTTTTTGTACTACTGCATGTCAGTCTTTTTGTACTTGCGATCCTAATCAAAATGTTGCTGGTTGCAGCAACGTGATCTGCACCCTTCCTAAAAATCGTGCATTTAATAATACTACAAGTATATCATCATTAATATAGGCATTCTGACGCTCAAGTCAGCAAGGCTGAAAGAGGCGATTTAATAAGAATTAAAGGGAAAGAAGGATTATCGAGAGTTTTGTCAGAGATTAAGACTACGGTGAAGGTGTCAGGTTCTCGGGAGTAAGAACTTGAGAGCAAGTAGATAGTTTTGAGTAGTGGAAATTGAATGAATTATGAGAGGGCAAACCTTTGTTTATACACTGAACCCTAAGTGTTGGAATCCTAGTAGGAACATTGAGTCCTACTTTGGGAGATAATCCCTATCAAGAAAGAAAGATGATTTATTATCCTTATTAGATTAGGTATAATAGTTTCAGTAAGATTTGAGATCTTAGAAGAAAAGGAATAGAATGGGAATCAGATTTCTTATTTATGGATTATTGTAGGCTAATGGGCCGGAACCTAGTTTTAGCTTAACTTGTAAGATAACCCAACTTATAGAGAATGCAGTTCGCAAGGTGTGTTTAGCGTGACATGTTTATTTCATTATTGGGCCTCGTTAGACCCAAAAGGATTTTTCGCCCATACAGTTAGCCCCTCACTCTCTAAGTTAAAGGGTATTTAGCTTAAAGAATAGACTTAATCGAATGAGTGTGGATTGAGTGGATTCAATGCTAGCAGCTCGTTAGGTCAAATGGACTGTTGTTTGGAATGTGAACGTTCGCTCAACCAGCCTGAGTTAGGAGGAATTTGCTTGACCAACCTGAGTTTGGAGGAGTTTGCTCGACCAACATAAGTTGGGAGAAATGAGAAGATCACTCGGTCAACTTAGGTTGGGAGGAGTTTGTTTGACCAACCAGAGTTGGGAGTGTTGAGTATCTTGGAGGGTATGTTGTTCCTTTCGTAGGTGTGAAGAATGTCTGAATGATAGCCCTCTAAGAGTTGAGTCGATTTGATTGGGTCAATCCATGTGTGGATGTGGGTGAAGGTGTCATCATCCAGTCAAGTAGACCGAGTGAGAGGATGTGAAGCATATCTTATGAAGGTGTCCTCATTTGATGCACTTAACCGAGTGAGAGGATGTGAGGCACATCCTATAAGGGTGTCCTCATTCTATGTATCGAACCGAGTGAGAGGATATGAGGCACATCCTGTAGGAGTATCCACACTTGGTGCATCGAACCAAGTGAGAGGATGAGTCACGCATATTGACAGTGCTTCCATTCGTTTTAAACATGTTGCATGGGTGACTAAGGTAATTCTCTTATATTCCTTTGACAAAGAGGGGCCGAGCCGATTGAATACTTGGGATATGTTCTGAGCTATATGTATTTCAATCCACACGAGTTTAGGTGGTATGGATTACTATGTGAGACATTGCTAAGTCGGCTCTGCTTTTTAGTTTGAGTGTGGACCAGAGTAGACAACATAAATTGACTTCCCAAGGAACACATGATGGCGTGCATATTTCAAGCAACAAACCAAATGGATAAGAAAAAACCAAATGAAGAAATAATCAAGGATCACATGGTGTCATGCATGGCATGCATGTGTCAATAACTAACCAAATAAGCCAAAGGGAGAAGTACTATGCATGGCGTGCATGTACAATAAACCGAAGGAGAAGTAAGCTAAATGTAGAAGTGATGCAAGACCAAGGGAAGAATAATCTTACTAGAGAAATGACATGCATGTTTTAAGCAAAGAGCCGAATGGAGAATCACTAAGCCAAATGTAATAAAATGCATGGGGTGCATGTGTTAGGCAAAAAAAATGAAGAAACAATGAACCGAATGGGGTTGAATAAGTTCGGATTGTTGAACCGCATGAGATTTTTGTCCTTGAAGTCTGATTCAATCTGTAGAGATATTTACCTTGGAGCAGATGGTACAGGCCGAATGAACCACAAGCTCCACAATAGGCTATCGACCTCGATTTCATAGAGGGCTTTGCGTCTTTTAATTGAGATCAAGAGCTTGAGTGAAACGCCTTTTACCATCTAATTTTTGGGTCTAAATTTTGGAGCAATCGAAGTGTTTCTACATGTCTTGAAGGCAAACAAAATCTTAATAAACACTTACAGATCTGGAAGCGACGACGGCAGCATTGTGTCGACCCACAGTCTGATCACTATCGCCTGCTAGAAGTTGTTGTTGTTGCTTTCGCATCAATTGATGCTACATCTGGCGTTGTTGAATCTCTTGATTGAGTTGTTGGGACAGTAGTGTTTGTTGCTACTCCTGTTTCATGAGGTTGTTTCTGTTGCTTCAGCCTAAGCATCGATTGTGAGTGCGGCTGAACCATGGACTATGTCGACTATTGAACAGATGCCTGCTGGTTTTGCTGATTAAATCGAGTTGGCGTTACAAAGGTGTAGGCGTTTAGACGATGAGTTGGCTTTGCACCGCTATTGGAGATTGTTGCGAACATGGTGACACAATTTTCTTGAAGTGGGATTCGGTGAAGGTCAAGCGGGTACTTGACAAGCCAAAGACGGGAAAAGTGAAAATTGTTATTCACACTCCCACAAACTCCACTCGAGCTCGTTGGAAGAGCTGAGTGGGAAGTGTCGGGTTCTTTATCACTTTGGCAAGATGGTGAACCAAGTAATATAGCGACGGCAGCGAAGGGCATTGTCCCTTGACGGGGGTTGTCAAGTTGGGTCGAGTGAGATATGTTTAGAAATTGTTTGAAGATTTCTACTCGGTCAGCTTGTGACGAGCCACATGAGGTTTACTCACACCTTGCTGTCTTCACTAGCCCGCATGGGAAACCAATCTTCAGCTGAGCCGAGTGAGGGATTTGGGGAGAGTGGAATGGAAAGGATTTTGGGCCTAGATGAGTCGCCTAAAATGAAGGCTTGCGCTTTGGTGCTTCAAAGTACTCTTCATCCCGCTTAATGAGTTGAACATGCACACCCCCTCTCCTATATAGAGAAGCAAGATAGAGCCGCAGAGCCGCAGAGGGAGATATAAACGACAACTGGTGAGACAGTGACGACGAGGGAGAGTTAACGGCCGGCAGATTGAAGGTGTTGGGTTGCGAAGTAACAGCGGCGGCGGTGGCAGTGGAGTCGTCTGAGAAGGTTGAAACGGTAGCGTCAAGGTCCTACTGATGAGACTGGATGGCTATCTCCATGGGAGGTTCATGCGGAGGTCGAAGTTCAAAATTCTGAGCTGCTTGAATGCCAAAAATAGGAAGCTAAAAGAGAGAAGTCCAGGCAGATCATCCCACGGGTATGACCAAGCACTGTAGTTGATAGTACCAACAGGAAGTAAACAAAGCAAGTGGGCACTAAAAACATGAAAGAGTTGAATAAGTCCGCCGTCTTTGGGTTTTGTTTTCCTTGCATTGGTTGTCAAAGCTGGTGGTCTTCTTGACGCAAGACTGCGCTTCTTATTGTACCGAATGGAATCTATTAACAAGTGATTGATGGGAGTCAGGTTGCACTCGATGGTCGAAAGTTGCCGAGTTGAATGGAGATGAGTGGTGAGCCCCTCAGTATTTGTTACTTGCATATACACATTCTTACAAGACCTTAGATGTAATCTAGGCTTCAACTTTGCATCTGGGACACCTATTTCCTCGTAGAGATCGTACTCTAATCTTTTTGCATGTGGAACTAGCTCTGAAACTGGCATCTCCAGTCTGAAGTATGCCTGAACTGTTGCACTGAGCTTAATTGCACCTTTTGCATCAAACCTAGGTAAGAAATTGTGAAGGGGAAGGATCTAGAAGATCTTGGAGAGAAAAACAGCTAAACTGAAAAGCAAAACGATGGAGCATTTGACACTAAACTCCCAAGAAATCACCGAAAACACCACCGAATATCTCTGACAGCAAAACCCAGAGGGAGGCAAATTAGAAGCCTCAAGAGATTGCCGTTGGCGCAGACTTTGGACATTTTTCCCCATTGAAAGAGCATCTGGTTTGAGCTTCCCTTAGTAGTTTGATTAAAAACAGAGAAGAAGATGAAGTTTACGCTGCAGAAAGTGAGAGTGCATGAGCGTTGCCTCTAAAAAGGGAATGGAGAGTTGCCATGCGTACAGAAGATTGTACTTTTCGTTAGGTCGAGTATGTCCACTCAATATTGCAAGTTGCATAGCTGGAATTTGAAAGTTAACAAAAAAAACCTCTATGTTTGTTAATTTAACTAAACATCTCAATAATAAAAAGTTTATAAATTGACAAAAATACTACCACCCACCCACAATTGTTAGATTTTGGCCACTACCATCAGAATCTTGCCAGAATCTTGTTTCATTGTGTACGACCGGTTAGATTTGGCTAGTAGTGTGCCATTATGGCCTTTTCCAGTTAAATCTGGTTGGTTATGTCACGTTATGATCTTTTTCGACCAAATCCACCTATGGACTAGCTAAAAAGCAAAAAGGCCAAATCTATAATTCAATTTGGCCGCTTGATTGACAACGGTTATATATTAGCCGCATCGACTAGATGTGACGACAAGATCTTTGGCCGTGGATCTTACTTTTTCCGGCCAAATCCATGGTAGATCTTGCCGACAAAAGGTAAGCGCACTACCGGCCAGATCCAGCTTGGTAGTGTGCTATTACACGTGATTCTAGCCACCTTCCGATGGTGGTTGTTGGAATTTGTCAAATGTGAGTGGGGGTTTTTGTTAATTTATAAAATTTTTTTGTTAGGAGTGTTTAGTTAAATTAACAAACCTTACAGGGGTTTAAAATAGTTAAATATTATAGGAATATGATTTTCAGAATAGAGAAATAAATATGCAATTTTTTTGGGTATAGGAATAGAGTATTTTGAAAAAAACGAAAAAAATGCAACCTTCATTTTTTGTTTTCTTCCCCCTTTAATATTTGGACTTTCATCAATATTAAGTGGTGGGCCTCCACCTATGTTTTGGAAACCAGATTGAGCCTCGACTTGGTTTGACCAGTTATTAAATTGTCGGTTTTCAGTGGTCTAAAAAGTTTAAATTCTTACAAACATGCCCCTAAAAACTTTTCCAATCCCTACAGGTTTAAAATATAGCAAATACACCCCTATAATATGTTTGGTTTTGACATTTTTGGCCAAATTTCGTTTGATTCTGATGGCCAAAATTCAATCCGACACCACCACCTGAACCAATGTCCTCTACTCTACAAAACCCTATAACTTCGAAACTTGGTAACCCTTTGTTCACTAGCCATGAGTCATGAACACTGCGGTGATTACGTTGATTTTTTCGGCCAAATTCCGACTTATTCTAGCCTCCAAATCAAACACCACCACCTAAACCACCGATCTCTACTCTACAAAACCCCTCTAACTTCGGCACTTGGTAGTCCCCTGTTCATCGGTCGTGATTTGCATATTGGGTTGAACTTTTCGGCCAAATTCCGGCATTGAAAATTCATTCCAACAATACCCCTTAAACCACCAACCTCCACTCTACAAAAGCCCTTTAACTTTGGCACATGGTTGCCCCTCATTCTTTGATGATCAAATTAGACATTTGGGTGAACAATGAAATTGAAATCTTGGACCGAAAAAGAGGTCGGTCGATGGTTGGACCAGTCCGGTTTTCAGAACATTGGTCTCCACCGTAATCAATTATTCATACTTAGATGTTTGGTTAAGAAAATATTCGTATTATTGGGAATGTTATATTAATGAGAAGATAGATTACCTTTAAATATTATTGAAAATGTTTTATTAAATATGTTTGGTTAAGGTTGGAGTAAATTGGTGGATATAAATAATTAATATGTTTGGTTAGAAAAAATAAAAGAATTCTAGGAGCAGTCTTTTATTGAATTGTCCTTCTTTATTATTATTATCATTATTATTATATAATATTATAACAATATATATAATAATATTACTATATTTAATATTACTATTTAAATAAAAGTAATATTATTATATTATATTATATTATTATTATTAATGGGTTAGGTTAGATGGTTAATAGATTGGTGAGAAAATTAATTAATTTGGTGGAAGTACAAAGATAATAATGTCCAAAAAAATTTATTAATTAAGGATAAAATTATGACAATTAAGATTATCAATTAATCTTAGAAAACCTTAAGAATGAGATGGTATTTACATTTCCTCTATATAATCTACAGTGATTACTACTGGTATTGGAGGATTATTAAAATATTTTATATTTGACAATTATACGTGATAATAACAGTAGTATAAGATGATATTATTTGAGTAATGAGAGGTTTACTCCCAAGTAAAAGACATTTTAATTTACAAGTTAACAGAATTAGAAAACATTTGAACTAAAGAGTGGTTATTTATTATTTTCCACAAAAGTGCTATAAATAATGACTACAACAACTTAGGGGTAATTTCTAAAATTCTCCCTTAAAAAAAATTAATTTATAAAACTAACTTTGGAGCGTACATCAATTTATCAATGAATATGTTCACGTTCATTTATAAAACAATAGTGGGGACCCAATTTTTATTTTTATTTATTTGATAATTCACCCTTCAAATGCCAATTTTTATATATTTTATTATTTGATAATATTTGTATATATTTGAATTGCAATTTTTTATTCAGTTTAGTATTGCTTCATCCTTCAAAATTCAAATTGCCAAATTGCCGATTTTACTATTTAATAACTCATCCTTCAAATTGCCGATTTTATTCATTTTAATATTTAATAATTCATCCTTCGAATTCCTAAATTTATTCATTTTACTATTTGACAATTCATCCTTCAACTTGCCAAATTTTATTCATTTTAGTATTTAATAACTAATACTCCGATCTCAGTAATTAAGTATTTGAAACTTGACAAATTAAACAAACTTTTCAAGTATATAAATAGGCCGAACGACTTGCGCATATCCAAGGTTTGTCGTAACGATAATTGGTACCTAAAAGGTTTGGAAACGACAAACAGGTACCTTTCGTCATGTGCTGTTAGTGATTTCTGTTTGTTAATAGTGAAAAGACTAAAATGCCATTAAAAGTTTGATATTTTAGTTTTTTATAAATTTAAAAATTTCTAAAAAACCCCTTAGGTTTGCTAATTTAACTAAACACCCCCATATATAAAAGTTTGTTAAATGACAAAAATACCCCCACCACTGCAGTGCCAAATTCCGACCCTCGCCAAAAATCGGCCGAGAAATTGCGTTACAACACGACGTTGGATGCGTGTCGTAGCGTGTCGTCGGCCTTTTCCGGCCAGATCCGTGGCGATACGTCCGGCCGAAAGGCCGATCTACGACTAGATCGGTCGCCGTGGCCACAAAACTCCATCTGCGGCGTCGATGGCCAGATCTGGCCGTAGATCTAGCCTTTTCCGACCATATCAACCACGGATCCGCCTGGAAAGGCCGGATCGCTGCGTCACGCACGATCCGACGGTTTGTGTCGTAATGCAATTTCCTACCGCATTCGACGGTGGTGGTGGAATCGCACCTGCAAGTAGTGGGGGTGTTTTTTTCATTTAACAAACTTTTTATATATGGGGGTGTTTAGTTAAATTAGCAAACCTAGGGTTTTTTAGAAATTTTCAAATTTATAAAAAACTAAAATATCAAACTTTCAAGGGCATTTTAGTCTTTTTACTGTTAACAAACAGAAATCACTAACAGCACATGACGAAGATACTTGTTTATCGTTTCCAAACCTTTTAGGTACCACTTTATCGTTACGACAAACTTTGGGTATGCTCAAGTCGTTTGGCCTATATAAATATTCTAAATCAGTCAGCTTATCATGTTAGAAATCATGGGTCCGTTTGGTTCCTTATTTCATACCCAATTCCCAATCATATTCCCAAAATAACTGTTTGTTTCATTATTTAGGAAATACTATTATATTATATTTAATTACTTTTAGACTCTTTAAGTTTATTAATTTAATTAAACACCCCTAGAAAAAAGTTTAAAAATTAACAAAAAACATTCCCACCCACCCATAGTTGCCAGATTCCGGCTACCACCGACACAACGACATAAAAACGATCAAAAATGGTTGGTGATTCGCCGATATGACCTTTTTCGACTAAATCCATGGTGGATATGGTCGAAAATGCCAGATCTAACTATCAACAACGGCCAGATCTGGCCTTTTACGACTGTCGATGGCCAGATCAAACTGTAGATCTAGCCTTTTCCGATCATATCCATGGTGGATCTGGCCGAAAAGGCTAGATCGATGCACGACTGGCCAGATTCGACCGATCTGCATCGTAAAGCCGTCATTCGCTAACATTCGAGCAATGGTGGCCAGAATCTAGCATTGTCAGTGGGTGGGGGTGTTTTTGTCATTTTACTAAATTTTTATATAGTTGGGTGTTTAGTTAAATTAGCAAACCTATGAGGTTTTTTATTAATTTTTAAATTTTTCTCGTAATAATCACCCTACTCAACTACCCAATACTATTTTTAAAATGCTATCCAAATGACAAACCAAACGGATCCCATGATTTTGAGCTTCATTACTCCTTGAATAAAAATATTTGGATTGACCTCGTTAGAAGCAAGTCAATTTTATATACGTCAGATTGGGGAGTGCAATATATGGTAAGAGAGAAAATCAGTTTGCCCCCTAGGGTTTCAAAATATCTTCACTTTGCCTGGAACTAAGCCAATTTTAATCAAATCGCCTCCCATAGTTTCTAACATTCATCAACTGAAAACCAAAACAGTAACGGTTTTGAAGCTACCCTTAGTTATTTATGGGCTAATAACTTGACATTTTGCATCTCATAACTATATAAACTACTAAGAACAACCCCTGCCATTTAATTTTGCTATTAAAATTTATTTATCTAAGGTTATGTCAATTTTCACCTACAATGATTTTTAAAATAAAGAATAAGAAAAAAAATAAAAAACTTAAAAACTGAAATAAAAATGTGGAAAAGGAAATTTGAAAAAGAAACGAAATTAAAACTAAAAAAGCATCACAACCAACGATTTAATATCACAACTAGATGGTCGGTTGCAATCTTAGATCACAGATTGTTGGCCACGATATGCAAATAGTGGCCAGCGATCTTAGACTGCCAACTGCGACTTAGATCGCCTGGCGATCTCTTTTTTGTTACTTTTTTTGTTATATAATTTGAGTATATTTTTAAAATTTTGATAAATAATTTTTTTTATTTTCTTGCATTATTTTTAATCGATTTTTGCACTTTTCATCTAATTTAAAAAAAAGTTAATATATATTCTTTATAAAATTATTTATTTTTATAAAAGGGTTTTTTCATAAATTTCATTAGGATTTTTCCAGATATTTTTTCATTTTTTTAATATTTAAATATTTTTGGAATAGATAAATAGTTTTTTTATTTTATTTCTTTGATTATTTTTGTTTATTTTGAGATTTTTTTAATCTAATTATAGTATAACCTCTCTGTAGTGATATTTTATATAAGAATAACCTCTATATAGTCATAAAAAAATATAATCTCAACTTGAAATAGTTATAAATAAAAATAAACTCCACATTGTAATAAATTATAATTTTTCTAATTATCGTCTTTAAGGAAAGTTGTCTCCACATAGTAATAATTGTTTATATATTGTAAAAAAAAAATATGTTATGTTATATTAAAGGTTTAAAATAAAATAAAATATTTATCTAAAATTGTTTAGGACAATGATTTATGCTTTAAAGTTGTTACCTCACTTTTTAACTTATGGATACGTAATAATTCGTTAGCATAAATATCTTCTTGTTAAAGTCAAAATATTTCTACCTTCTCAAATATGTTTAAAACTTCTTAGTACGAAAATTTTTGTATTTCTATACTATTATCCTGAGGATTATTTCCTTCATTTTTTTGTCTAATTATAGCAATGATTACTAAAACAATAAATTGAAGTCCTAATATATATTACTAAAATGTGAACTATGAAATAAATAAACAAAACAGTAATTTTTATAATTACAACCCTATTAAGTTATAACCTCTTTATAGTAATAAATCAGTTTGATCACATCATTATGATTATAAAGAGGTTTCATATCAGTATATCACACCAACAAGAAAATATTTGTCATATAATATGTGTTTGCGTGTGGTTTATATTAAACAACTAGCCGTAAGATTCAAAAGGGAAATTTTTTTTTTTTTCTTTTTTTTTTTTTTTAATGATTTTGTATCTTTTCAGAATTTAAAACACAGTTTCTAAAAAATTGTATTTTTGCATTATTATTATTATTTTTATTTTTTGTTTTCTTAAAAAAATGCATTAAATACTCTTAATGAAATTACAAGGGTAAAATGACGAAATCTTAAAAATCCTATGGACATATAGATAATTGAAATGATTAATCACGATCAAAGTCACTTTTTTAACATTAGAAATTTAGAAACAGTTTGTCAATCTGCATCAATTATTAATTTATTAATGAATGTATGTGTTGACATTCATTCATAAAACAATAGTTGGGACCTTTAGTAACAGTTTATCAAAATTTATTCACCTTCAATATTTAATAATTCATCCTTCAAATTGCAAATTTTTATTCATTTTAATATTACATAATTCATCTTTCGCATTGCTTATTCTTCAAATTGTCCTTTTTTTATTCATTTTAACTATTTAATAATTCATCCTTCATATTGCCAATTTTTATTATTTTACTGTTTAATAACTAAAAATCCGACCTGTGTAAATAGATATTTCACACTTGACAAACCAAAAGAACTTAAAAGTATTTAAGGCTTCGTTTGGTTCACATAGTTTTCCCAAAAGATTTCCTAAAAAAGTTAACTTTGGTTCATCTATTTTCAAAATATAATTCTAAATTATTTATTTCTTTTAAACCCCCTAAATTTATTAATTTAACTAAACAACCCCCAAATTTTTTTAAAAAAATTGACAAAAACACCCTAGCAACCCAAATTTACTAGATTTTGGCCACCTACTATCGGAAGCTGGCCGAAATCTGGTGTAATGGCACACTACCGACTGAATCTGATTGATAATGCTCCGATCTAGCCTTTTTCGCCAAATCGACGTTGGATCTGGCCAGAAAATGCCAGATCTATGACTAAAGATCTGGCCGTCAAATGCTAGATCTTTGGCCATAGACAGTCGTCAACGATGACCAAGATATGGTCGTCGTTTTTTTAAACGACCATATCTTTGGCCATCGTTGACGACCAAATGCGGCCAGATCTGGTAGTCAATGGCCAAATCTAGCGTAGATCTGGCCTTTTCCGACTAGATCCACTTTGGATCTGGTCGGAAAAGACCATATCAGAGCACGACCGGCAAGATCGAGTTGGTCATACGCCATACGGCAACTCCGACCACCCTCCGGTGGTGATGGCCATTGTCCATATTTATGAGTGGATTGGGGGTGTTTTTGTTAATTTTGAATATTTTATTATATGGGTGTTTAGTAAATAAATAAACATATGGGGTATTTATGTTAATTTTCAAAATTCTACATTGTAATATCCATCCAATTTAACTTTTTTCAAAAAATTATTCTAAAAACTACCCAATAATGAACCAAATGGAGCTTAAATATTATTTTAGATTAATATAATTTCAGCCAGTTTATCATACCAGAAATCGTGATTTTGGTCTCCTTTAATCTTGGAATAAAAATAATAAAGTAATCACTTCTTTATCCGCTAGCAATAATTACTCCTTTTTTCTATATTTAATTCTTTGAATAGTAAAGTAAATTTGAATAAAATTATTGTCATTGATCTCGATAGAAGCAAGTCTTTCAATATTATTGATCTAACCTCGAGATTGTTGCACTTATACACCAACTAAACACACTCAAGTCTACTGGTTGATGAGAGGGGGTAATTTTCTCATTCAACAAATTCTTATTAGGTGAGGAGTCAGACACACCTCAAATTCTATCATGGTATCACAGCTAGGTTCAGTTAAACTGAGTGCTTAATCAGCGGGTGAGGAGTTAGAGCCAACAACTACCTCCGTCAACTGACATGATCCAACATATGGACTTGACCAGCGGGTGAGGAGTTAGAGCCAACAACTACCTCCATCAACAGGCATGACCTAATATATGAACTTGACCGTGAGGGGGAGTGTTGAAGTCCCACACTGATTAGGCACGCCCAAGTCTATTGATTTATAAGATAAGGTAATCCTCCCATTCAACTGGTTTATAAGAGTTCACTTAGTTAATTGCAACACATTATGAACAATCCTCTTTGTAATTTACTTTAATAATTATAATTTTGCGCCAAAAATGAAGGTTTTAGAGCTCAATTTATACATATAACCATTATAGGCCAAGGCAGGCCTGTAATCGAACCGAGCTATTTGCAAACAGTTCGAGCTCAGCTCGGCTAAAGTTCGTATTCGGCTTGAAATTTGTTGAATCAAACTCAAACTCAAAAGTTTGAGTAATGTTCCAAACCGAGTATCGAACATGGTAGTACTCGGCTCGAAAGTTTGCAAACAATTGAAAATTCATAAATAGTTAACGAGTTTTCGAGCTCTTAGGCTCACGAACAATTCGAGCTCAGTGGGACATTGAACGAGCTTTCGAGCTCTAAGGGCTCGCAATAGTAGAATACATATTGATTATACATATATATACAAGATTATTTCAAAAAATTTGATATTTATTTTAAGAAATTTACCCTCATTTTAAATAATACTGAAAGATACCATTGATTTGTTTGAAAATTTTAAAAATTTCCATTAGTCCATTATATATTTATTCATTATAATTTATGAATACATCAAATTATAATAATAGTACTTATTAACTTTAGCCTTTAGCTATGTTATGTACATTAAGGAGAAAATAAATACATATATATGATGTACAAGTGTACATATATTCTCAAAACTCATTTCTTAAGTATATGTATATAAAAATTCTTACCCATAGTAACGAACTTGTAAAATAGATCTATTTATCATAATTCATAAAGAGATTCGTTATTCTTGATCTTGTTTCATCTTAATTGTTGAAGTGGTATTTCACCCGTAACCACAACTCATCCACTGATTTTTCAACATCAATCGGGACTTGGTTCAATCACATCTTGCTTTATCTTAATTGTTAAGTGCTCGATAAAAATGTTATTCATTCAGATACTAACGACAACTTGATTAACAAGTAAACACTCAAAAACAAGACATTACATTGCTCCAAATTCATTTCAGCAAATGAACAAAACACAAAAATAACTCGAAACCCAAATAAAAACACATAATCATCTTAAAAATAGTTGGCCATACACAATTCCTTCCCTGTTAAACTCAAAATTGGACATGCAACATAACAATAGACTTAAAAGTATTTGTTACTAAAATCAAATTGAAGCCAATAAATTTATCCAACAAAAATCAAATCCAAAATTATAGAGCGTTGGAAAAAGAACTTGGTTTGGAATTGAAGACAGTGTTGGGTGAAAAAGCTAGTTTCCCATAAATTGCAGCCTTCATATTTTCTCTTGCTTTGTTCTCTTGCAATAATAATAATAATAATAATAATAATAAATAATAAGAATGATAAACATCTGGCTTGATAAAAATATACCCAAATGAGAATTAAGCTGTGCATTCATTTAAAAAAAAAAAAAAGACAAACCTAGAAGAGAATTTTGCAAGATGTGTAAAGAAAATAAAAACAAAAAACTGATAAGCAGAAGTCAAAGTCGGGAGGGAAGTGACAGCCATTTAGGGTGGTTGTCGGTTGGGGCGCCAATTGAGATTGGTGGTGCTAGTGGTGGTGGTGCAGCTGAGATGGGAGAAAATGATGAGTGGAGGCAGGAAACCTGGTGTGGTTGTGGTGGCCGCCATGGGAACGGGTTGTGATTGGAGAATGCAATGGCTAGGGTTTTCAAAAATTGAAAAGAAATTTGGGGAGAGTTTTTTTGGGTTTGTGTTTTAAGGAAATTGAAAATCGAAACGTATGTGTAGGATTGGTTTCAGGGTAGATTTCAAATTTTGGGATTTTGAATTTTTTTTGTAAGTGTTGGGAAGTGACGTGGTTTGTTGGTGATGTGGCAGATGAGGTGGTTCTGCCATGTCAGCTACCATGTCCATTTGTAATGGTGGTTAGTAAGACCAGTTTGTAAGAATAACATTATTGTTTTCGGATTCCTCATTCCTGAACAGGTGAGCTACTAAAATCTATTGAGAAAAGTACATGAACCATATCAATTCTAAATCTATACATCTAAGTTGACTTGAAAAATGTTTATTTTCTTTGGAGCAAATTCCAAAATGGTGGGTTTGGTTGTATTATTTGATTCCTATTTCTTGGATGCTAAACAGTTTGATCACATCACAATATGGGGATATGGACAAAAAAATTAGCATGTATGGAGAAATAAAAAGTGTATCAAGTATCAACCTTCTTAAAAGATTACTTCGGTTTTCATCATGATCGTTTACCTATTAAAGGTGTTGTTCTTCTCATCTTTCCTTTTGTTCTTGCCTCTCTTTTCGCGATTAGTATGGAACGGGTTGAACTTCCAAAAAAGGTGAGACATTGGAGGAGATGTTAATGTTTGTACAACACATATTGAGTTTATATTTTTTCAGATTGTTGTTGTAGATTATTGAAGTATATTAATATTGTAAGTTTTGTTCTCTTTCTTTTCAATTTTATTCCCATTTGTCCCAAATGTATTAATTAGAAATGTCATTTGTTGTGAACGATGGACTCATAGATTTATTTATATATGCTCACATGTGATTTTCCATGTGATCGATTTTCTTCCTATCGTTATTTGTCCTTGTGTAGGAGTGATTATTTATCTTTATTTCCTTTATTTTAAAGAATTGTGATCCTATCTTTTGATCTAATTCTTATTGAACTTGTGAAGGGTGGTGTAGACGGTAAAATCTACGTTACGGAAATAGAGTCTGATCATGTGAGGTTGAGGCCACTAGTAATCCACTATACCTACACACACAAAGAAATGGGTGTGAAGCGAATGGAAAACACCAAGCTGATGTTTGTCGTAGGTACTCCGACGCTCAAGTCAACAAGACTGAGTGAAGGCTAATTTAGTGAGGGTTATGGAAATAGAAGGTCACCAAAAGTTTAGTTAGAGACTAGAACTACGATAGTGATATGGAGCTCTCGAGGGTGAGAATTATGGGGTTAGAAGGTATAATGTTGAATGAATTGTGAGAAGGCTGACCTCTGTTTAAATAGTAGCTATAGGATCTTCGAGTCCTAGTAGGACAATGAGTCTTTGGTAATTGAGGTTTAGTGAATAGGAAGGCCTTTGATTCCTTTACCTTGGTAGGAGAAGGAGTCATATTTGGTCTAAGATACGAATCTTAGACGCATTAGGATAGTCATGGATCTCTTCAGTAAAATTTGGATAGTACCAAAATAAGAAGCATGCGACCTTGGGGTCTAAGTAAACCAGCCTAGATGATTGGGATCTCTATTGATTGGGCTCAAGCAGTGAGCAACATGGTAGGTGTGATGAGTGGACCCAATATGTCAACACTATTATGGGCCCAACCGGAATTGGGTTATGGCTTTGAGCTTTGTCAAAGGGCCTGTCGGGACCAAGGATATTTTTTATTGGCCCTAATAGTTTGTCCCCCAACTCTCTAAGTTAAGGAGTGCTTAACTTAGAGAGTAGATGCTGCATAAAGGTGCGCTCAGTTATCCTCCATGATCGACTGGTTGAACATGCGAATGTGACATTTCTCGGTTCGCGGAACCGAATAGTACAACTTCTATTGTAGGTGATGCACTCTGTATACCAGACCGAGTGGTGGGTAGAGGTGAAACACATGCGTGTTGTCACTCGGCATACCTAACCGAGTGAGAAAGTGGAATTGATCATGGAGACCTCACTCGATGCATCAAACTAAGTGAGGGGAAGAGGCGAATATCCGTGAATGTGTCCCTACTCAGTGCATCAAACTGAGTGGCAAATCATATCCTCTAAAGGTGTCCTTACTCGGTGCATCAAACTGAGTGAGTGGATGTGCGGAACATCCTATGAAGGTGTCCCTATTTGGTGCATCGAACCAAGTGAGAATGTGTGATCTCCTAAAGGTGTGTTCCATCAGTGCATCGAACTGAGTGGAGATGCATTAGGATCACTCTGGTGGAGGTGCCTTCAGCTAATCGGTTGAATCTAAACTAGTTGTTATATGCGCACTCCCAAGCAAGTGGCTAGTTCACTCAGTTGGGTTGACCGAGAGATTGGAAGTTGTGTTTTGCCTTAGCGGCGTTTGTCATAAGGCCGAAAGCCAAGGTTAAACAGTATGTCTGATAATCACTCCATTTGGTCGAGAGAACCGAGTGAATGGGTATGAAGTGTCATAAAGGCGTTTGTTCAGATATGAGAGATGAAGAGTTTTTACATAAGGAATGCTTGCTCGGTCAGTAGATCGAACGGTGATACTAGGCGCGTGCAACCAGTCATGTCCTCCAAACATGCGTGGGTTAACAACACATGTTTGGTCAAGATTCCAACTCGTTTTGAGCAAGAATTTGAAAAGTTGGGTCACCTAAGGCAAAACAAGGGTTTGCGACGTGGTCCTATTTGAAAGGGACGGCCATTAAATGCCACTCATAAGCGTTTTTGGGTATTCCATCTTTTTCATTTCAACACTAAGAGTTTCTTTGCAGGTTATTTGTAGGGAGAATTTTCAGCACCTTAGAGATTATTTTGACGTTTGTTCATGGTAACCACTTCTTCTGAGTCTTCTTTTTTGATTTCTGGATTTATTATTGCTTCAGGTTGGTCTTTAGAGTAGCATTCATGTTGTTTTGAGGAGGTTTCAAATAGAAAAAGGTTTTTGGGGTTTCAACTTGTGTGTGAGGGGAATTTTTGTGATTCTGGAACGTTTTGTTGTGATTTGCGTGCTTGTCCTTTGAAGAATTTGTGTTTGTGTTTGATTTGGGGATGAGATTTGGAGTTTATCAAGATTTAGGTTACATCATCACCGGTATTTAGAATTTTTTGGGTTTCCTGGGTTTTGGGGAGGATAAAAGAAGATGAAGTCGACTTATGTAGGGTTCCCATTCGCTCGTCTCGTCTTGATGGGGTCGACTGAGATGGTTTGAGTGAAATCTTGAGTCGGTGGACTTTTTGAATTAGAGTTAAGTCACATAAATCACTCGGTCTCCCAGACTGAGTGGAGAGGGATTTGAACAAAGGGAATCTTAAGGGTGTAGGCATTCGGTCATCCTGACCGAGTTGATAGCTTCGTAAAGGCAAAGTTCTTAGAGATAGGTTTTGGTTGTGCCTTGGTTAGTCGGTTGCTCTGGGCGAGTGGTGCTTTTGAAGCTAAAGATAAGGTTTGGCATTTTAGAATCAATCAGTCGCCCATGTCAAGTGGGTAAGGAGTTGAATATGTCGCAAGTTAGAATCAGTCGACTCAAGTGGGGCAGAGATGGAGGTTGAGAATGAGTACGAGAGGGCCCAACGATGGTAGCGATGCTAGAGGGTGGAGACATTCCAGTTGTCATACCGAATGGGGTGAATGTGGCTGATCCTAGGCCAAGTGGTGCGGCTTCAAGTGACGATAGTTCAAACAGGCAAAGAATGAGTGGGGAAGACTTCGATGAAACTGATGGTTCTGAAAATTTTCCCTCTACCAATGGTAGTTACGGGGACGAGCCATGTCGGCTCGATAGCGAGATACTGAATAAGGACTATTCGCCTTTGCTGAAGGAGAACGATATGTGGCGAATTAGGATGATGTACCACATTCCTAAGTCGGTTGAAATTAGGGTGCCCAAGTTCATACGAGAAGGTCGACTGGGAGGCAAAAGGCTATGTGAGTGTTTATGAGAAGTGGTTCCGTGATGGGCTGAGGCTTTTGATACCCTAATTTGTTTCTAGGAAATGTTGAACCACTCTATGATCGTACCGACTCAAATCATGACGAATGGGTGGAGGCTGCTGATGGCTTTAGAGGTCCTTTACGTGCAAAATCAAGTGATGTTTGGACTGCACGAGTTATTATACTCCTACTTCCTAAAGAAGAGTGACAAAGATAAGGGAAGATACATGA
>CM047748.1:24416457-24538598 GCA_026225825.1 Pistacia integerrima
ACATACCCAAGATTTATCGTAACGACAAGTTGGTACCCAAAAAGAAAAAGTTTTGCAATGACAAATAGGTACTTTCCGTCATGTTCGTTAGTGATTTCTGTTTATTACTTGTTTATTAATAGTAAAAATACTAAAATACCCTTAAAAGTTTGAATTTTAGTTTTTTATAAATTTAAAAATTTCCAAAAACCCCCTAAGTTTACAAATTTCACTAAATACCCCAATATATAAAAGTTTTATAAAATAACAAAAACACCCCCACCGAGAAGTGCAGATTCCGGCCACCACCAGGAATAGTGCGAAAGCGTTACGACACACACCCACGGATGCGTGTAGCGTCGATCACCGCCTTCCGGCCGGATCAGTGGCGATCTGGCCGGAAAGGCCGGATCTACGGCTAGATCGGCCGCGCGCCGCAAAACTCCATCTGCGGCGTCGGCGGCGATCTCGGCTAGCATCGGCCTTTTCCGGCAGATCCGTGAATCGGCTCAAAAGCGCACAGCACTTTACGACACATATCCGATGGGGATCTATGTCGTAATGCGGTTTTCAGGCGATTCGTAGGCGATGGTGGCCGAATCAGCATTGGGGTGGTGGGGGTGTATTTGTCATTTAACAAACTTTTTATATATGGGGGTGTTTAATTAAATTAGCAAACTTAGGGGGTTTTTTAGAAATTTTTAAATTCATAAAAAACAAAAATTGAAACTTTGAAGGGCATTTTAGTCTTTTCACTATTAATAAACAAAATTCACTAACAGAATATGACGGAAGGTACCTATTTGTCGTTTCAAAACCTTTTGGGTACCAACTTGTCATTACAGTAAACTTTGGATATGTACAAGTCATTCGCCCTTCTAAAATTTTAGAAAAGCTTCCTTAAAAAGATCTTGGAATAGTCAAGGGTGTCAAAACCTTTCATTTTAGGTATGACAAATTGACAATAATAAATTGGACCGAGTTATGATAATAATTAATAAATTTCTTTTATTAACTTTTTAACTGTTGTTTCAAAAGTGACTGAATTTAATAGTGGAGAATATAGAAAAAAAAATTAGGTAGAAAAATAGATATCTCTGAACATTTTTTGACGTTCTAAATTAAACAACAGTATATAGAGCTAACACAAGATTTACAATTGACATTGTAACAAACATATGAAATACTTATTACTACTAACATCAATACTAGAAATTTATACTATTTGTCAGTAAAAATTTATGTTAGGGTAAGCAAATTATATCATTCTTAGTAGAATGTATATATAAAAAAATAAAAAAAAAATAAAAAATCTGAGAGGGAAGTATGATTAGATAAAGGATACTAAAATCTTTTCAAAACAATATGATAGATTCTCTCCTGTTTTTATTTCTGCGTAAAATAAAAATTGAAAAGCATATATAATTAGACAAAGGGTTACATAGTTTTTATTGATAAAGTAATCAGTTAAATAATTAATCTCATTTATTAATTCCCAGTAAAAAAACAAACAAAAAAAAAAAAGAAATTCTTCATACTTGTATCCATCATTTTTTATTTTTCTATATTTACAATTAAATTTGAGGGGCATGGAAAATCATCCCCGAATTACTTTTGGGCTTGATGGGGTTTGCTATCCCATCGCCGTCTTGTACCCAATCCTCGTAAAAATCAATTATATTTTTTAATTTCATATTAAAAATATTATTTAAAGAATCTTACTCATACATAACAATTTAAGGGAAAAGTAAAAGAAATTAAGAGTTTTGGTATAAGAGCAACCTTCATTCTAACCTTATATTAAAAACAACCATTCAATTATAATTAATAATTTTGTTATTTTAATGTTATACATTTAGTAAAGAATTAATTCTCATAAAAACCTTTTATAAAAATACTATCACTTACATTCTTAAATTGAATAATTCAATAAAAAAATTAATTATTAGTATTTAATGTTGAAAAAATACACTTTCAAAATTATCATTATTAAATTACAAAATAAGAGAAATTAAAATTTTTATTTTTTAAATATTCGATAATTGGGTCTTTACCAGGTCCTTATCACCATTTCCATATGGGGATCACACCCCGATTGTCATCCATCACAAACACTACCAACTGGACAGAAGTAAAATAAATGTAATCAATGTTTGGAACCATAGCTTCCCATTTTCGAAGTGTTATTCTTGTTGTTTATGATCGAGTTTCCTCGTGCTTTCAAGATTAGCCCATAAGAAAAAAAAAAAAAAGTCCTTGATTTTTCAAATATTTTCAGACACAAACCAGATCCCTTGATTTTTCTCTACTCTTGCATTCACATATTTCTGGTTTACTCCATAGAAGATAAATAAATAAATAAATAAATATTCTTTCAGTCGTTACTCCTCTCTTTTTTGTTTGAGTACGTAAAAAAATAAATAAACCTTTTTTTTTCTGATATTTTGTAAAATTTTTGTCCATCTCAAAGTATTATTCTTTCCATCTTTTAAATTATGGAGGAGAATTTCCAAGAATCCGCAAAAAATCAATTTCCTTTACGCATTATCGATGTTAACGTCGATGTGGTATTTCCGTGTTGGAAAGCGCGTGATTGTTATTAAGTCAGAGGAAAGGAAAGAACCATGCAAGTTCATCCATAGAAAAAAGCATGCTTTGGGAAAAAATAAATATTAAAATTTCATTCCAGTAGTCATCACTGCAATTTCCCAGCAGCTTCTGTGACGAATTAATTATTGGAGTTGCTTTGCTGATATGACACCATTTTTGTTTCCGTTTGGATGAGCCATTTGAAAATAGTATGATTGCCGGGGTGTTTTATCGACTAAATTGAATACATTTCAATAGTACCAATTCAGTCTAATCAATTAAGAAAATTAAAGATGGTGGAAAGATTTTTCTTTGGTAGTTGCATTATCATTATCGTCCTCTCTCTTTCTAACAGTAAACAATAATTTAAAGCCTTTGAGTAATTTAAAGGGATACTTTCAATCTGTAAAGAAAAAACAGGTTTCTGTCTGAACATCGTCTTGTCATAGTCTCATTTTCTTCATCTTTTGTTTTCTTCCCCCCTTTAATATTTGAACTTTCATTGATGTCCATGTGGTGGGTCTCCACCGTAATAAATTATTCACAGAAAATGTTTTCTGTAATCTCTCTTCATCTTCAGTTTTCTTCTCTTTCAAGTTTCAATACTTTCTCTAGAAACCTCGGTCAGCCCATCTGATGCCAGTAAAAATCCTGTTACTCTGAGATTGATTTTTCACTCCTCTCTCGTTCCCTTATTTTCTTATTTATTGTTTTAAAAAAAAAAAAACCCTCTCCTATTTTCTTATATAATTTAATAAATATTTATTAACTCACAATAAATTAATATTAAATTTTTTTATAAGATTTATTGTTTGTAATATATATATTTTTTTTAAAAAGGTAGAACCTTTAAACTATCCCTAACTCTTTGTTAACTATCAACTTATTACATTTTTCGTGGGAAATAGTGAATAACCACCCTTAAGCTCATCCAATTCTGTTAACTTGCAAGTTAAATTTTTTATAAAAATTATATTTTGCCTTACTCTCATTAAATATGATAAATAAAATTTCCTCCCAATAAGATTGAAACCTGATTTATTTGTAGTTCAATACCTTAGTCAAATTAAGTTATATGTATGACTTATATATATATATTATGTTTGTATAATAAATTATGTAAAATATTTGGTCAGAGTTTTGAATTGAATATTTAGAAGTGCTGGTTTCAAATATTGGAAATAGCAAAAACAAATTCAAATATAGTGAAAGTAAGAATAAAATAATAACTTCACATAAATATTAATTTACAAGTTAATGGAGTTCGGTGAGGTTAGACCGAAGAGTGGTTATTTATTTGTTATTTGTTATTTTATTTTTATAACCAAGGTATTTGGATCAATTTGTACATACTTTAATTAGTTTTCAGAATCTATTGAACACCCTACAAGTTTAAAAGATCATATAAGTCATAATATTATCGTGACTAGTTAAGGTAACTTTTTGGGTTAATAGTGATTATTTATGGAAAATAATAGAATTATCGAAAATTACACACCGAATCTATGCACCGAATAATGTGGCAAAATCCTGACCCTTGATTAATATTAACTTATAATGAATCAACGGTCAAGATTGAGTTAAGTCATTTGGTGCACGAATTCAATGCACATCATTCAGTAACTGTAGCATTACTCATTATTTATTACTTTCCACAAAAGTGTTATAAATAATGAGTATAAGGGTGCATTTGGTTGGGGTTTTTTTAAGACTATTGAGGTAATCTCATCTTATATTACTTGATTACCATGTTTTGTTATCAAGTAATATAAGATTTCGGTAATCTTCCACAACCTATAGTAATTACTGTTGGTAATATAGAAGATAATCTAATTATCTCAATTTTCTTAGGTATTTTAAGATTACTTAGTAATTTTATTTTTGTTTACTATTTTACTCCTTATTAATAAAATTTTTAGACAATAATGCCCTTGATTTGAATAAAATTTACAAAAAAATAAATTTGAGGACTATTTTATCCTTATAAACAACATTTTTAGGACGAAAATACCCATGGGCCACCACCGCCAACCGTCGGCCACCACCATCGAAGACTGTCAGAAGTAGCCTTATCGACGCACAACCAGTCGGATATGGCCGTCGTGCACCAATAAGGCCTTTTTCGAAAAAACACAAACCTGGCTATTTCACGGCTAGATCTTTGGCACTAACTGCTATCGCTGTTGGCCGACGATGGTGGTTGATTGCCGACAGTGGCTTAAGGTGGGGTGAAGGTAGTTTTGTTGAGTTTTAAACTTTTATTATGGGGTTATTTTTACTAAGTTTTTAAATGTTGGGAGTTATATATAACCTAAATAATAATATTTAATAAAAGGATAATTTAATAATTTAAATAACATATCCCTCAATCTATTCCTTCCAACAAAAAATATTAATATATCATACTCATCGATTAATTCAAATCAACCCAACATATTTTCTTAAAGATTTTCAATAATATATAGTTTAACTTTCTATTAATCTAATACTCCATTATCTTTAATCCAATATTGCTTTAACCAAATAAACGCTACCAAATGATGAGGATTTTTGTTATTACATGCCCGATGACTTTTAAGTCTTCTTCACCTTCCCATTTTGTTGTGTCTGAACAACTTCTTGTCATAGTCTCTTCTGCTCAAAATGTACACCCTCACATCACATCTCACTCCAGCTGGAAATCAGTCTGAGTCAGCTAAACTTAAATGCCTTCATCATCTTTCCTTCTCTTCCTCCTTTGATGTTTCCTCCAAGTGTACAATCAATCTCTTCTCACATTTTTTGTTGAACAATAAAAGTATAATAAATTAACTCTATAGTCTACCCCTCCTTTTCTTTGAGAAAAAATCAAGAACATTTAATGCAACCACCTAAATATACAAAATAATCAATTTCTGCTGGATAATTTAACTTTTATCTACTGGATGGAGGTCAATTATTGATGCCCAAGTGGTGGGTTTTCACTTGTTATACAAAAAAAAAAAAATCAAACATCGATACCACTCTTATGGAAAATAAAATTGGGAATGGGAGAGATTCATGTATGAAAATGCTTTTACAAACCATGAAACACGTTTTGGTCGATGATAACAATATTTACTCGGAAACTTTATGCGAAACGCGTAACGCGTTTGAAGCCACCTGGAAGGCAGTACTCAAGTGTTTTCTTCGTCTTTTCTATTTTTCTCTTTCCCCCTTCAATCTTTTAGACTTCTACTTTTATGGATGTTGATGTTCACGTGGTGGGTCTACACAGTAATCATTTTTTCACAGTAAAAATTGAAATCAAATGATTGATATTCACTGTAATCTCTTCTTCTTCTTCTTCTTCCACCTCTCAATCTTTCAGAAATCACTCAAAAACACTTTCACTCACAAGCCTCTCTCACCCCTTCAGATACCAATAAAATTCCTGTTACTCTGAAACCGGATCGCTTGATTTTTCACTCCTCTCCTGTTCCCTTATCTCTTGTTTATATACCCAAAAAAAAAAATCCATTTTCCTTATTTCTTGTTTACCAAAAAGAATCCTTTCTCGTTTTCTTATTTTTCGTTTAGAAAAACGAACAAAAAAAAGATCTTTATTTCAGCATGTTCTTTGAGAAAAAATCATGAACATTTAATGCAACCACCTAAATATACAGCATAATCAATTTCTACTGGATAAGATAACTTTTATCTACTGGATGCAGGTCAATTATTGATGCCCAAGCGGTGGGTTACTTGTTGTGACTAAGGGGCGTTTGGTTGGGGTTATCTGGGATTACTATTACAATTTATAAATCAATTTTTTGTTTATATTAGAGTTAATAACAATAATCAATATAATAACAAAATCCTCGTAAGGTTTCGAAAAGAACAGAAATTCCCTTACAGTTTAGTTTTAAATATTAAAATAACGGTAAAATAATAATTTGGTAATATTTACCATAGTATACTTAGCACCCTACTCGTTATTGTAACAATGAAAAATAAAGAGACGAATTGGCTGCTAATCATCATCTCCTAGCCAATGCGGTGTAATTCCAAATGTTTTTTTTGTTATACTCGGGACAATAAACAACAAAATTGTCTTCTTGTAATTTCTTAGAATAGTCAACGGTGTCAAAACCTTTATTTTTAGGCATGACAATAATAAATTAGACCCGAGTTATGATAATAATAAATTTATTCTATTAATTATTTAGATGTTGTTTCAGCCGTGACTGAATTGAGTAGTGGGGAACATAAAAAAGAAAGTTAGATAGAAAAATAGATATCTCTATAAACTTTTTGACGTTTTAAATTAAACAACAGTAAATAGGACCAACACATGATTCACAATTGACATTATAACCAACATATGAAAGACTTATTACTAATAACATCAACACTAGAAATTTATACTATTTATATGTAGAGATTTATGTTAGGGTAAGCAAATTATATTGTACTTAACACACACACATATATATATATATATATAAGAGGTAATTATAATTAGATAAAGGATACTAAAATCTTTTCAAAACAATATGTTATAAAAAAAAAAGTTAGATAGAAAAATAGATATTTCTATAAACTTGTTGACGTTTTAAATTAAACAACAATAAATAGGACTAACACATGATTCACAATTGACATTATAACAAACATATAAAAGACTTATTACTAATAACATCAATACTAGAAATTTATACTATTTATATGTAGAAATTTATATTAGGGTAAGCAAATTATATTGTACTTAACATATATATATATATATATATATATATATAAGAGGTAATTATAATTAGATAAAGGATACTAAAATCTTTTCAAAACAATATGTTAGATTCTCTCCTGTTTTTTTTTTTTTCTGCCTAAAATAAAAATTGAAAAGCATATATAATTAGACAAAGGGTTACATAGTTTTTATTGATAAAGTAATCAGTTTCTTAAATAATTAATCTCATTTATTAATTCCCAGTAAAAAAAAAAAAAAAAAAAACAAATTCCTCATACTTGTACGGTTGTACCCATCATTTTTTATTTTTCTATATTTACAATTAGATTTGAGGGGCATGGAAAATCATCCCCGAATTACTTTTGGGCGTGATGGGGTATGCAATCCCATCGCCGTCTTGTCCCCAGTCCTCGTAAAAATCAATTATATTTTTTAATTTCATATTAAAAATATTATTTAAAGAATCTCACTCTTACATAACAATTTAAGGGAAAAATAAAAGAAATTAAGAGTTTTGATATAATAGCAACTAGGGGTGATCGAGTCTACGTGTCCTGGTATTTTTGAAAAACCTAGAACCTGTCGGTTCCTATTCTTTAATTGCTGAAACCAAAACCTATGAAACAAGCTTCAGTTATGGGTATCCGGATAATCATAGATTTTGATTCTGGTTTCGGGTAGCTTGGACAACACAGATTGCTGAAACCAAAACCTATGAAACAAGTTTCAGTTAGGGGTACCTTGGATAATCATAGATTTTGATTCTGGTTTCGAGTACCTTGGACAATCAGAGGTTTCGGATACCCTGTATAATTATTATTGGTCTCTATAACTTTACAAAATAACAAAAAACCCTGTAAAATTTATAAATACACACCCCATTTGTTTAAATACTTTATAACAATATAACTTTTTTCTTATTAATTAATTTCAATAATTCAAATAATTTTAAAATATAGTCTTACTTTTAATATATAGTAATATATCGTGTAAGATTATATATTAAAATTATTCATAGCTTCTTCATATCCAACATCCAAAGTCCAAAATGCTCACTAGTTATGTATATAGTCTAGGGGTAAAATTTATTAAAACCCCCCAATGTTGTATATAGTTATGTATAAGCCCTGGTTCTTTTCCCAGTTCCTTATAGGGTACCTTGTTATCGATTCCTTGCAAGGGTACCCTATTACCGGTTCCTAGCAGGGTACCCTATTCCAGGTTTCGATTCCCGTTCCTGGTTCCTAGAGTGAAGGAATTGGGGGTCCTGGTTCCTAATTTTTTGAACCGAAAAATACCCTATGTGGGTCGATTCCGGTTCTTACCCGGAACCGAGACCCCAGGTACTCGCCGGTTCCGAGTAAAACCTATTTTCATACTCACCCCTAATAGCAACCTTCATTCTAACGTTATATTAAAAACGACCATTCAATTATAATTAATAATTTTGTTATTTTAATGTTATACATTTAGTAAAGAATTAATTCTCATAAAAACTTTTTATAAAAACACTATCACTTAAATTGAATGATTCAATAAAAAAATTAATTATTAGTATTTAATGTTGAAAAATACACTTTCAAAATTATCATTATTAAATTACAAAATAAGAGAAATTAAAATTTTTATTTTTTTAATATTCGATAATTGGGTCTCACCGGATCCACATCACCATTTCCATTTGGGGATCACAGCCCCGATTGCCATCCCTCACAAACACTACCAATTTGACAGAAGTAAAATAAATGTAATCAATGTTTGGAACAATAGCTCCCCTTTTTCGAAATGTTATTCTTGGCCATGTTTGGCTTATTATTTTTATCCTTATTCCCAATCCTATTCTTCAAATAATGTTTGGCACATTATTCCAGAAATATTACCCTATTTTTTTAATTACTTTTAGACCCCATAAGGTTATTAATTTCATCAAATACACCCTGAAAAAAAAGTTTAAAAATTATCAAAAACACCCCCGCGACCCATACTTTCCAGATTCGGGCAACCACCGTCGGTGGTAGCCGAAATCTATACAACGGCCTACCTGTGACCATAAATGGCCTGAAGTTCACCGATCTGGCCTTTTCCGGCCAGATCCGATCTAGCCGTGAACGACGGCCAAATCTTGGCCATCGTTGGACCGCCCCAGCGGTCATATCTTTGGCCGTCGTTTTGGCCGTCGACGACCACGGCAGGCCATAGATCTGGCCTTTTCCGGTCAGATTCGGTGGATTTGACAAGAAAAGGCCATAACGATGCGTTACGACACAGATCCGACTAGTTTGTGTCGTAACACGATTTCCGACGGATTACGACGGTGGTGGCCGGAATCTGGCACTGCAGGTGGTGGGAGTATTTTTGTCATTTTACATATTGGGGGTATTTATTAAATTAGCAAACTTATGGGGTTTTTTAGAAATTTTTAAATTTTACCTTGTAATACTCCCATATTCAATTATCCAATACTATCCCAAAATAATAAACCAAACGCACCATTTGTTATTTATGATCGAGTTTCCTCGTGCTTTTGAGATTAGTCCATAAGAAAAAAAAAAAAAAAAAATCCTTGAAACTATCTTCAGAGAAATTGCTCTTAGCATAGAATTCAAAAATCCGCAAAGCTTTTAATCCAATAATTTAATATAATAATAGTTTATAGAAATGATAAAAGTTGTCTCAATTAGATCTATAGCTCTTTACAATTAAGGGTAATATATAAATCAAGCTTGTCCAAATTAATCTATCAGTAGTGTGATAAAAAAGCAAGTACCTGACAACTTCTTCAGTGAAAAAAAAAAAAAAACATTTGTTTATGTACAGGAGATTAAAGGGTTTTATTAAGAAAGTCAATGATCAATTTTACTTTATCAAACTTTTTCTTAATTTAAAAAAATATAAATTTTTTTACAAGTGAGTTTCCACCATCAATCAATAATTCTCAGTAATGAAATCATAGGTCCCATGAACAGAAACTAAAGAAATATTGATGGAAAAAAAAAGTTGTAAATTAATAGGACAAATATATAAGAATGCCGTTTTACAAACCATTAAGCACGCTGTGAAAATAAAGCTCAGTATAGATTGATCATTTAGAGAATAAGAATAAGCAAAATTTGTTAACTGAACTCTCCTTTTATTTCCATCTAAACCCATTTTTTTGTGCCAGACAGACATAATGAAAAATTTAATAGTCACTTTTAGGCACAAAGGTGGTTTAATTTCTTTATTTTTTTTAATTAAAATGATGATTGTTGGTATCAAAGTAAATAGCAGCAAAAGGTCATATGGAAATTAAATATGTAAACTTCCATTCATATTCACCTATATTTGACAAAATTATATTTATTTGAAAAAAATCATTTTAATGGTAGATTAAGTATAAGATGGACAAATTTTGGTTTATTAATCTGGATTGGGTATTTGTAGGCCTAATAGAGAAATAGAAGATATATAGTATAAATTTATATGCAACAAAAACCATTGAATTAAGACCCACCAATTCAGTTTTTCTTCCAAGTTTGATTTTAATAGATCAAAAGATTGAGGTTTCCATTGTTCAATTGGAGTTTATGTTCGCTGAGTTGTAGTGAAAATAAAATATCAAGTTAAATTTATTTTAAACCAGAGAAATAATAGAGTGTGAGTTATATGTAATGTATTTTTGTTCAGATTTCTCTAAACCATTGGATTAGATTCAGATGGAGGGTTGTTAATTGTCTCTTTTTGAGTCAAGAAATTGTGTTACAATAGCCTGATATCATTTTAATTGGCAGGAAAAATAATAATAATATTGGGTTATTGGATATGGGAGTATTACGAGATAAATTTTAAAAATTTATAAAAAAGCCCTTAGGTTTACTAATTTAACTAAAGACCCTAACATATAAAATGACAAAAACACCCCCACCACCTGCAGTCGATTCCACCACCACCGCGGAATCGGCCGATTTTGTTACGCACGCATACTTGTCTGCTGCTGCAACACGCCGTTATGGCCTTTTAAGCCAGATTCATGGTGGATCTGGCCGGAAAAGGCCGGATCTACGGTATTATTATGGCTGCGGCACGGTAAAAAGGCCAAACGAGGGCCATCTTTGGCCGTCAGCGACGGCCAAAGATGTGGCCGTCGCTGGCCAACGACGGCCATTTCTTTCGCCGTCGATCGCCTTTCCGCAGCATCCGGTGGATCCGGCCTGGAAAAAGCCACAACGATGAACTTTCGGCCATTTCGCGGAAGTTAGGCCGCCTGTACATATTCGCTATCACCGACGGTGGTTGCTGGAATCTGAAAAGTTGGGTTGATGGGGGTGTTTTTGTTAATTTTTAAACTTTTTTTCAGGGGGTATTTAGTGAAATTAATAACTTTATGAGGTTAAAATGTAATTAAAAAATAGGATAATATTTTTAAAATATTGTATAGGATCCAAAATAGGGATAAAAATATTAAACCATACGCATACAATACTAGTGCGTTTCTTGCTAAACATTTCACTGTTAGAAGAGATTATTTATAAAGGCAAATAGAGTTGAAAAGACATGAACAATCGCATTCTAAACTTATAAAATAATAATCTATAGTCGTAAACTCGTACGTCTCAGTAAATAATTTTTTTTATAATTTGTAAAATTTTTATCTGATAGTATGTACGGTAATTTAAAGTTTTGAGTAATTTAAAGGGATACTTTCCACCTGTAAAGAAAAAACAGGTTTCTGTCTGAACATCGTCTTGTCATAGTCTCAGTTTCTTCATATTTTGTTTTCTTCCCCCCTTTAATATTTGAACTTTCATTGATGTTCATGTGGTGGGTCTCCACGGTAATCAATTATTCACAGAAAATGTTTTCTGTAATCTCTCTTCATCTTCAGTTTTCATCTCTTTCAAGTTTCAATACTTTCTCTAGAAACCTCTGTCACCCCATCTGATACCAGTCAAATTGTTACTCTGAGGTGGATTTTTCACTCCTCTCCAGTTCCCTTATTTCTTATTTATTGTTTTAAAAAAAAAAGACCCTTTCCTATTTTCTTATATAATTTAATAAATATTTATTAACTCATAATAAATTAATATTAATATTTTTTATAAGATTTATTGTTTATAATATATATATATATTTTTTAAAAAGGTAGAGTTTTTAAACTATCCCTGACTTTTTGTTAACTACCAAACTTATTACAGCGCTTTTGGTACATAATTTTTCCCTACCCTATTCTCAATCCTATCCAAAATACACATTTATTTCTTTATTCTCAAAATATTATTCAATTTTATTCAATTCTTTTTAAACCCCCTAAGCTTGTTAATTTAACTAAACATCACAATTTTTTTTTAAGAAATTGACAAAATACCCCACCAACCCACATTTGCTAGATTTCAGCCACCATCGTCAGAAGCTGGCTGGAATCTAATATAATGACACACCACCAGCTATATCTAGTCGGTAATGCATCGATCTAGCATTTTCTAGCAAGATCTACTGTGGATTTGGCCGGAAAAAGTCAAATCTACAGCTAAAGATCTTGTCATTGATGGTCAAAGATCTGGTTGTAGCCAGTCATCAACGACAGCCAAGATATAGCCATCATTGATGACCAAATGCAACAAGATCTGACTATCAATGGCCGGATTTAGTAATAGATTTGGCCTTTTCCGGTAAGATCCACTGTGGATCTAGTCAGAAAATGCCATATCGGCGCACGACCGACCTCAGATCCAATCGATCATATGCCCATACGGTGACTCCGACCACCCTTCGACGGTGGTGGTTGGCTGTTGATATTTAATGGTGGGTGGGAGTGTTTTTTTGTTAATTTTTAATATATTATTATAGAAGTGTTTAGTAAATAAACAAACCTAGAGAGTATTTTGTAAATTTTCAAATCTTACATCGGTATAACCACCAAGTGTTACTTTTTTTCAAAATATTATTAAAAAAAGTATCTGAATAATGAACCAAGTGCACGAGTACATTTTTTTTTGTGGGAAATAGTAAATAACTACCCTTAAGCTCATCCAATTCTGTTAACTTGTAAGTTAAATTTTTTACAAAAATTATATTTTGCCTCACTCTCATTAAATATGATAAATGAAATTTCCTCCCAATAAGATTGAAACCTGATTTATTTGTAGTGCAATACCTTAGTCAAATGAAGTTATATGTATGACTAATATTTTTATTTTTCTTTTATTTTTTTATGTTTGTATAATAATTTATATAAAATATTATTAATATATATTTGGTTAGAGTTTTGAATTGAACATTTAGAAGTGCTGGTTTCAAATATTGGAAATAGCAAAAACAAATTCAAATATAGTGAAAGTAAGAATAAAATAATAACTTTACATAAATTTCAATTTACAAGTTAATGGAATTAGGTGATGTTAGACTGAAGAGTGGTTATTTATTTGTTATTTTTTATTACTTTTTTTATAACCAAGGTATTTGGATCAGTTTGTGTATACCTTAATTAATTTTTAGAATCTATTGAACACCTTACAAGTGTAAAATGTCAGATAAATCATAATATTATCGTGATTGGTTAGACTAACTCCTTGGGTTAACATTGATTATTTATTACTTTCCCCAAAAGTGCTATAAATAATGAGTATAAGGGTGGTTTGGTTGGGGGCTTTTTAAGATTACTAAGGTAATATCATCTTATATTATTTGATTACCACGTTTGGTTATCAAGTAATATAAGATTCTAGTAATCTTACATAACCAATAATAATTACGGTTGGTAATATAGGAGGTAATCTGATTACCTCCATTTTCTTAGGTATTTTAAAGTTACTTGGTAATCTTGTTTTGTTTACAATTTTACCTCTTATTAATAAAATTTTTGGACAATAAGGCCCTTGTTTTGAATAAAATTTACAAAAAAATTTAGGGACTATTTTATCCTTATAAACAACATTTTTAGGATGAAGATACCCATGGGCCACCACCGCCAGCCATCAGCCACCACTATCGGCGGTCATCGGAAGTAGCCTTACAGGTGCACAACTAGCTAAATATGGCCGCTGTGCACCAGTAAGGCCTTTCTGGCCACGAATCTGTGATCCATGGCCAGAAAACCACATATTTGGCCGTTTCACAGCTAGATCAGTGGATGTTTCACAATCAGATTTGTGGCACTGCTGATAGCCGTTGCCTTCCGACGATGGTGGCTGGCTATCGACAGTGGTTTGGGGTGGGATGATGGTATATTTGTTAAGTTTTAAACTTTTATTATGAAGTTATTTTTGCTTAGGTTTTAAATGTAGGAGGTTATATTAATAGCTTAACTAGTAATATTAAATAATAATATAATAATAATAATATTGAATAAGAGGACAATTCAATCATTTAAATATCATATCTACTCATATATTTTTCTAATAAATATATTAATATAATATGTTAATCAATTAATTTCAACCAACCAAATATATTTTTATAAATATTTCAATAATATTTAAGATAATCTTAAATTTCCTGAACCAAATCTACAACAAAAAGTGAGGAAAATTTTTGTTATTATAAAAGTGTTTAGTAAATAAATAAACATAAGGGTTTAAAAATTATTCTATTATAAGAATGTTTAATAAATAAACAGAATATTTTTATTAATTTTTAAATTCTACATTATAATACCTATTTAATTTACCTCGTTTCAAAATATTATTCTAAAAACTATTTAAATAACCTACCAACTCACCCTTAAATTTTCTGAATCAAATCCACGATAAAAAGTGAGGAAATTTTTTGTTATTACAGGCCCGATGACTTTTAGGGTCAGTTTGGTTCGGGGTTAACTGACATTACTGGGATAATGTCATCTTATATTACTTGATTACCACGTTTGGTTGTCAAGTAATATAAGATACCAGTAATCTTCAAATACCAATAGTGGTTACTATTGGTAATATAAGAGGTAATCTGATTACCTCCATTTTCTTAGGTTTTCGAGATTATCCGGGTTATCTTTTTTTGTTACAATTTTATCCCTTATTAATAAAAAATTTTGGACAATAATACCCCTACTTTAAAACAAATTTACATTAATATCCTATTTCAATTTTACCCTTGTTTAATTAAAATTTTGGACAATAATGCCCTTATATTTAAAATAATTTATAGACCACCACTGCCACCTAGCAGCCACCACCACAGCCACCCAGCCACCACCGCCGACAGCGGTCAACCACCACGGACTACCGTTGGAAAATTGTCGGAGTCCCTAAAAACACTGGAAATTCTGTGGGAGGCTCCGGGAGGTTTCGCTATGGCCGTTTTTGGTCATATTGATGGCCGAAAAATGCCAAATCGGGCCAGATATGGCTGTTTTCGTCCATCAATATGGCCAAAAACGGCCATAGCGGAGCCTCTTGGTCACGGTGACGTACTCACGGGCACATCCGGCGGTGGTTCGCGGTGGCGGCTGGAGGTGGGGGTGATTTCGTCATAAATTAAAGTTTTATATAAGCGGGGGTGTTTTAGCTAAATCTGAAATATTGGGGGTTAAAAGAATTATTCAAAAATTAATAATAAAAATAATTTTATATTAATATTTAAAAGGGAGACAATTTAGTAATTTAAATAGCATACCCATCAATTTATTCCCCATAACCAAACATATTAATATAACATACCCACCAACTAACTAAACATATTTTTTTAAAGATTCCCAATATTCTTTCAAGGTAATCTATCTTTCCAGTAATTCAATATTCCCAATAATCTAATATTCTTGAACCAAACCCCTCTTAAGGCTTCTCCACCTTCCCATTGTGTCTGAACAACGTCTTGTCACATCTCACTCCAGCTGGAAATCAGTCTGAGTCAGCTAAACTTAAATGCCTTCATTATCTTTCCTTCTCTTCCTCCTTTAATGCTCCCTCCAAGTGTACAACCAGTCTCTTCTCACATTTTTTGTTGAATAATAAAGTAAAGTTAATTAACTCTACAGTCTACCGTCCTTTTCTTTGAGAAAAAATCATGAACATTTAATGCAACCACGTGAATATACAGAATAATCGATTTCTACTGGATAAAATAACTTTTATCAACTGGATGCAGGTCAATTATTGATGCCCAAGTGGTGGGTTTCACTTGTTATGACTAAAAATTAAGGGCTGATCATGGATGATGTTAACATAATCAATCAGACTTTATGGAACCAGTAAACCATCCAGAATGAGACACGTCCTCAATAAATTGTAGTGCAAGACAACTGTCAATCCACTGCTAAGCGTTTTGCACAAGTGACTCTTAAGCGTTTTGCATGTACAAAATCTTTGGGTTAAAATCAAACATCAAAACTGCTCTAATGGAAAAGAATTTTGGGAATAGGAGAAGAGCAATACTACTCTTACAAAGATAAAAATAAAGAGGTCATACAAAGATAATTTTCACCCTTTATCTTCATGATTTCTCTCTCTCTCTCCCTCTTTTTCTGTTTTTTCTTTGTTTTTTCCTTCTTAATAATGTCACTTTGTAATTTTCTGTGTATTGTCTTTATAAAGATAGCATTTTTCATAGGAGAAATGCATATTAGAAAATGCTTTTACAAACCCCAAACCAAGTTTTGGTCAATTATAACAAAATATTTACACGGAAACTGTATGTGAAACGCGTTTGGATCCACCTGGAAAGCGGTACTCGAGTGTTTTCTTCGTCTTTTCTTCCTCCCTTCAATCTTTTACTTTTTATTACTTTTATCCATGTTGACGTGGTGGGTCTCCACGGCAATCAATTATTCACTGTAATCTCTCTTCTTCTTCAGTTTTCTTCTATCTCTCAATCTTTCAGAAATCACTCAAAAACACTTTCACTCATAAACCTCTCTCACCCCTTCAGATACCACTTGAAATACTTCTACTCTGAAACCAGATCGCTTGATTTTTCACTCCTCTCCTGTTCCCTTATTTCTTGTTGATATACCTCCCAAAAAAAAAAAAAAAAAAATTCCATTGTCCGTATTTCTTGTTTACTAAAAAGAATCCTTTCCCATTTCCTTATTTTTGGTTTAGAAAAACAAACCAAAAAAATCTTCTTTATTTCAACATTTTTTCACCTAACTTTATTTCAGTTTGCAGTTGCCCTGTTACTTTCTCTGTTTTATGTTCTTCTATTTTTCCCTTTTCCTTATTTCTTCTGTTATTTGATTTTGCACCTGTTATTATCTCTGTTTTATTTTTTACTTATTTTTTATATTTTTCAAACTTGAGGAAGAAGTGAAGGAGAAAAAAAGTGTTAAAATGGCTGTAGAAATTATTGGGAGTACCGCGGGTGCCGGGAGTTTTGTTCTGGATCTTTGCAGGTGCTTGGCTGCTCCGATTGGGCGTCCATTTAAGTACTTGTGGAATTACAACACCAACTTCATAAATCTCGAAAAAGAAGTTGATAAGCTGAAGGATGCAAGAGTCAAAGTGCAGCGTAAGGTTGATGCTGCTATAAACAACGTGGAAGAGATTGAAGAGACTGTGGAGAAGTGGCAGAAGGATGTCGATTCCATCATTGGTGAAGCAGAGCAGTTGATTCAGGAGAAAGCAAACAACCCGCGTTGTTTCAAGGGATTGTGCCCCAACTGGATCACCCACTACAAACATAGCAAGAAAGCATTCAAGTTAAAGGAGAATGATATCAGTCAACTCCTAAATAAGGAATTCAATGAAGTTTCTTATCCTACTAATCCACCAGAGATATGGCTTAGATCTAACAAAGATTACGTGGCTTTGGAATCCAGAACTTCCACTTTGAAGAATGTTCGGGATGCATTGAATGATGAAAATATCTACATGATCGGTGTTTACGGGATGGGAGGTCTCGGCAAGACCACGCTTGTGCAGGAAGTTGGTAGAAAAGCAATGGAAGAACGACTCTTTGATGACATGGTTTTCATAGAAGTAACAGAAACTCCAAATGTAGAGACCATTCAACTGAAAATTGCTAAAAAATTAGGTCTCGAATTGGATAAGGAGAGTGAAGTAGCAGATAAAGCAAATAAGTTATATGCCAGATTGAAGATGAGTAAGAAGGATGAGAAGGGTGAGAAGGGTAAGAAGGATGAGAAGGGTGAGAAGGGTAAGAAGGATGAGAAGGGTGAGAAGGGTAAGAAGGATGAGAAGGATATGAGGCCTGTGAAGATTCTTTTGATTCTAGATAATATCTGGAAAGATCTTGACTTAGCGACTGTGGGAATTCCTTCGGGAGATGATCGTGGTGGATGTAAATTACTGCTCACAACCAGAGTCCGTGATGTGTTGGATAGGATGGGTTCTACCAATAATTTCAAGATGGGTACTCTAAATGATGAAGAAGCGTGGAGCCTATTCCAGAAAATGGCAGGTAATTTAAGTTATAGAATTTTTCACTTTTCATCATATATCATATTTTATTGATTTTCATAATTTCATTTTAGTCGTACTATAGTCTTGCCCTTTTACAAAATCTGGGTTATGATATGATGTGAATAAACAGAACACTTTTAAGTAATTATAACTGCTTTAAAACATAAAACAACCTTCAAATTTAGTCTAACATTCATATTTATAGGTTCAAACCAGTAACATTTCTGCCATTAGATCTAGCAGTTTTCAGTTAGATATACAATGGATCTGTCTGAAAAAGGTTAGATCGGCACATGACTAGTCAGATGTAGTCAGTTGTGCACCATTTCGAGGACTATCAGTCCCTGTTAGGCACTGGTGGCTGGCTATCGCCTGTCGGTTGGATGGGTGAGGGGCGTTTTTGTTAATGGATGGGTGAGGGGTGTTTTTGTTAATTTATAAATTTTGATTGTAGTGATGTTTAGCTAAAATAACAAATATAAATAGTTAAAAAGTAATCTAAATATATTCAGAAAATGTTTTTAAAAAATGTACCATACACATTTTTATAATCCTATTCTATTCAATTTAATCTTATCATATTCAAAAATAGTTTTTTGGAACATTATATTTTAAATAATTTACTAAACAGCCCAATAATTTCGGTCTTTCCCATTTCAAATAGTACTACTCTTTTAGTACTTTGACAGTTTGACTTAATAAAAACAGTTAATTGATTGTTATTTACCTTTAAAATTTGTATTGAAATAACAAAAATACCTTTTAAAAAATGAAAATTACTTATCCAAACAATACTAAATTTAATAAACAAATTACACTCTAGAATTTCAAATTAAACACTACAAATTCAACATATTTATTTAATTTTGATTTTCTAGTATGTAATGTGTTTATTTATTTTAATTTGTAATGTATAATGTGTTTTTTTTTTAAATTCTAATTTGTTATTTGCTTATTTAATTTGGATTTGTAATGGGTATTTTTTTTTTTTTAAATTTCAATATAAATTTAAAGTCTAACTAATAGTGAACTAAAGAACATCACATTAATAATGATTAATCTAGTTAAATTGTTTTGTTGAATATTCCTTGGAAATAAGTTTTATTTATCCTCTTTTAAATACTTGTCATCTATTCTTAATCTCAATTTTCTATGTTAAATTTCCTCATGCAAAAAGAAATTCCAACATAGGGCTATTTCTAATTGAATGTTAATCAGATTTTTATTTAAACTGATTTTTTCTAAAATAATAATAAATATAAAAAGAAAACTCTAACAAAAAATGTATATCCTCTTCCCATTAATGTTTTCTTCGTAAGTTATTCTCTCATTGCTATTTATATATAGGTATGTTAAAAAAAAAAAAAAAAGAAATAGAGTAATTTAAAAATCTGATAAATTGTGTAAGTATAACAAAAGTAATATATATTATGCATGATAATTTAATTTTTTTTTTTTTTTTTGAAAATTCCTTTGACAAAAGTTTTATTTATTCTCTAATTAAATATTTTGAAATCAATTTTCTATGTTTAATTTCCATAGGCAGAAACAATTCTAACTCAGGGCTATTTTCTAATTACATGCTATTGAAATTTTGTTCAAACCAAAATCGTACTTCTTTTCCCCGAGGAAAGTTCTTTTTTTTTTTTTTTTTTTTTTGCCCTTTAAGAAATTTGAATTAAAAAAGTGAAAGAAAAAGAAAAATCAAGGTTATCACACAAATCACCTTTGGGGTTCGGGCTGCTGGGGGAATTTGGCTTGGGGAAAGCAGGGTGTCTGCATACCCTAAGATTAAAGCTAATTACAAAATCCCCTTATGATTTTATAAATAACAAAACAACCCTGACCTTAGGTAGCCGTTATAACTTTTGACACCCAACAATGATACAGCAATGGAAAATGTGGCATAAAAAAGGAAAAGACTTAATTGCCCCTTTTATATAAAATATAAAGGGCTAGAAAGGTAATTCCAAATATTAAATCTTGTTTTATCTTCTAAGTGTAACTCATTTATATTTTAATCTGTTTTTTTATTTTTTTACATGAAATAACTGTATTTTTTTCTCTCTTTTTATTCATTTTTTAATCTGATTATTTTGAAATAGAGTAATTTAAAAATTTGATGAATTATATATATATAATTTTCTACTAATCAATAAATTTAATAGTGTAAATTTTTTAACTTAAATATACAAATTTCATGTTCGAATAGATATCAGTATTTTGCGTTTACGATGTTGATCAAAAACTTTGAGTGACACTAGTTGACCACTTATCTTTATCTTGCTAGCCTCCAATTATAAATTTTTACATAAATACGATTTTATTGATCCCTTGACGAAATTTGTTACACCTTGAATCCTCTTAATTTCTATTTCTATTTCTACATCTTCAATCTTGTATTTTGAAATTTGTTACACTTCTTTTAAGATGATGAAGATGGAATTTAAAGTATATTCATTAAGATGCATGGTTTAAACTAATTCTTAATATTGGAATTAGATGTCATAAGTTAATTATAGTGCTTAGAGTAAAACTTCCATAATTTCACAATAATGACAATTGATTTGGCAGCTTCATTTTACATTTCCTCATTTTTCATCAACTTATTTTTCTTTTCTATAAATACTATCTTAAAGCTTTTGATTAGACCAATGTATTTCAATGGTTTTAAAGATGAAGATGGGAAAGAAAAATAACTATGAGAAATATTACTTAGGATATTTAAAATATAGAAAAAGTTGATTGTTTTATTTGTAAAATAGTCCAATAAGATAATAGCTAGAAATGCAATTAGTATAATCCTAGCTTCCTATGCAGGTGATGTAATTCAAACACCTGGATTGAATTCTTTGCCACAAGATGTATGCAAGGAATGTGGTGGTTTGCCTATTGTCATTTGTACTATAGCAAAAGCATTAAGGAACAAGAGATATCCATTTAATTGGGAAAATGCCTTGGGAGAATTGAGAGCACCTTCACCGACAAAGTTTGTAGGATTATTGGAAGAGGATTACCAAAAGATTGCCTTGAGTTACAAATATTTAAGAAGTGATGAATTGAGGAAGACTTTTTTGATTTCTAGTCTAATGGGAAATGATACTTCCATTTCAGACTTGTTCAAACATGTTGTTAGTTTGGATATATTTGAAGGAGCAAACCTCACAATGGAAAGAGCTCGAAATAGACTAAATACACTAGTCCGTGAACTCAAAGACCTTTGTTTGTTACTTGAAGGTTCAAGAAGCAAACAATTCTCTATGCATGATGTGGTCCGTGCTATTGCCATAACGATTGCATATACAGACCACCATGTTTTTACTGAGAGAAATGACATTGAGAAGGAATGGAAGGATAAAGACAAGCTTAGAAAATGCACAAAAATATCCATACTTGGGGATGATGTTATATGTCAGCTTTGGCATGAAGAATTAGATTTTCCAAACCTTGAATTTTTCTATATGGATATGAATGATTCTGTCAGTATCCATGAGAATTTATTCAAGAAAATGCCAAAGCTCAAAGTTCTGAATTTATCTAGAATCCATCTATCGTCAGTGCCACAGTCACTTGATCTTTTGACAAACCTTCAAACTTTGAGTTTAGATGATAGCAATATTAAAGATGTTGCTATTATTGGGAAGCTGAAGAAGCTAAAAGTCCTTAGCTTGCGAAATGTTGATATTAGGGAGTTGCCTACAGAAATGGGTGAATTGACTCAGCTAAAGTTATTGGATTTAAGCAATTGTCAGGGATTGGAAGTTATCGCATCAAACGTGATATCAAAATTATCCCAATTGGAAGAATTGTATCTAATGGGATGTTGTATTCAGTGGAAGGTTGAAGTACTCGAGGAGTTGAAGCTTTTGTCTCGATTGACTAGTTTAGAAATATACATTGAAGATAACAAGATGTTGCCTAAAGACTTCCTTTCCAAAGAGCTTAAAAGGTATAATATATCAATAGGAGTTGGATTGCAATATTACTATATGGCCAACTACGAACTTTCAAGAATGTTGGGACTTATATATGATGCTAACATCTCTTTAGAAGAATTACAAATTTTCAAGAATGTTGAACTCTTACAGTTGATTGAAGTTCCAGATCATGATGATAACAATCTCACGCCACTTTTTAATGAAAAGGTTTGATTGATGTTAACCTCTTTCACTTCTCTATTACATATTTTTATATTTTCTTATGCTTATTATCATTTGTTAACACATAGTTGTGATATTGAATTAATTGTTCTTCTTTTTTTTTGCATTTTTTTCGATGATTTAAATTTTCTATTAAATTTCATTACCAAGTACTTCTCTTCAATAATTATACTTTGTAATTTTTGTCAAATTGATTTCATTAATTCATGCTTGATTTCATGAAGAAAATTATTAGAGAGACAAAAGACATTGTTATTCCTAAGGACATGTCAACAATAAATCAATAATAATCAATTTTTACCTTCTACCTTTTTTTTAATTTTTATTCTCACATGACTAACTATTGAAACTACAATCAACTTTCACTTCAGGTTATTTTCTCCAATTTGGTGAAATTGGAGTTGCAAGAAATTTGTTCTAGAAATATTTGGGACAATCAACTTCCAACATTCATGTCTTCCTCTTATCAAAATTTGATTGAATTGACGTTGGATGGATGTAGAAATATAAAATATGTGTTTTCATCTTTCATTGCCAAAAGTCTCATGCAACTCCAATACCTTGAGATAAATAATTGTAAGGTTTTAGAGGAGATTGTTGCAAAAGAAGAAGGAGCAAATGCAAATGCAATTGTCAATTTTGTCTTTCCACATGTAACCTCTTTGAGGCTTGAAAATCTACCAGAACTTATAGCTTTCTATCCTGAAGTACACACTTCCGAATGGCCAAAGTTGAAAGAGTTGGTGGTGGCAGATTGTGATAAATTTTCTTTAAAACATATGAGCTTCCAAGAAAATAGTGACGAGGGTGAACATATTCCCAGGCCAAAATCCATCTTGTTGGATGATAAGGTACGAATCTCTTATTTCATTGTTTATTAGAAATAATCAGTATAATTTATTAGAAATAATCATTCAATATAATTTATTAGAAATAATCAAAGCAACTAGGTTTAAAATCATCCAATACAATTCTAGAAATAATCAAAATATTAATTAGAAACAATAATATAATTTATTTTTAAATATTATTAATTTGATGACACCATTGTGTGAAACTATAAGAAAAAAGACTTAAGTTTTAAAATAGTAAAAAAAAAAAAGGACAAAATATCATTAGTTATCGTTCAATTTAACGGGAAAATTAAAAGACATAAATATCCATATAATAATAGGAAGCATATAAAAAAAAATGACACTTTTTCTATAAACGCTAAAAAAAAAAAAAAAAAAGACATTAGTTTTTAAAACAACAAAAAGAAGAATAAGTTTAAATTAACCCAAAAAAGATTTAGGCATATAAAATTGAAAAAAAAAAAATATCCTTATTTTATGATGAGATATGACTTAGATAACATTTAAAAGATAAAAAGACAATTTAACCTTTAATGTACAAATGAAATATCAAACTTGTGTGATGAAATGTCAATGAAACGAAGTTCCTTGATGATCCAACACACATACAAATTGTTTCCCTTATAAGTTTGTCTTCAGCCTTTTGAACTAATCTACAAATATATCAACTCTAATTACTTACAAAGTCATACTTTTGTGTTTAATCTGATATTATCAATAAAAAAGTATCTTCAAAACAAATCACATGCTAGGATGGGATAAAAACTAATGAAAACGACATAGATTTGGCTAAAAACCAATAGGTACTAAACACATCAAGTTGGCCAAACCCATAACTTATACGATTTTGACAAACCCAAAAGCTAATCAACATGAAACTGATTTGGGAATGTATCTTCTCTACAAATTTACAATACCATCCAAACCTTAACCCGTTCCAATATTACAGTATTAAAGCCTCAAAATAATTGGATAAATCGAGCCTGATATCCAATTTGATTTTTTTTAGATTCAAGTCTTGCCACATTTTTAGTTTTCATAGGGTAGTGCTGTCTCTTATGATGGTAAATTTAAAGAATCATATACAATTGCCACTTGTCCTTCTCATAGTTAATTTAAAAAGATTTTCAAGAAAATTTGTCCTTTTTTTGGGATTCATAAAAAAGTATCCTCTTTTTGTCATCCTCCCTATAATAATATTTATTGAAAATATGGTCTAAGGAAATTAAGATTAGAAAAAAAAAAAATAATAAATTCTGTAAAAATTTAACAAAAAAATTAGTTTTCATGGAACCTTTTTTAAAAAAAAAAAATATTTATCATAAATCTTCCTTAAAATCTTTACAAATATTGTTGAAATTGTCATCAAATTCATCAAAAACCTCATTTTTAGATATTGGTTTTAATAGGGTAGTAGTGTCCTTTATGATGATAAATTTGAAGAATCACATGCAATTGCCACTTGTACCTCTCATACTTAATTTAAACAGATTTTAAGGGTTACGTGTCCTTTTTTCTGGGATTTATGAAAAAACTCCTCCTTTTGTCATTCTCCCTATAATAATATTTATAGAAAATATGTTCTAAAGAAATTAAGATTACCAAAAAACTAAAAAAAAAAAAAAAAATGCAGATAAAAAATAAACTCAGTGAAAAATAAAAAAAATAATAATTAATTTTATAGGAACTTTTTTTCTTAATTTTTAAAGATTTCTCATAAATTGTCCCTAAAATCTTTAGAAATATTGTTGAAACTCTCATCAAATCCATCAAAAACTTCATTTTTATACATATGAATCTATTTTTAAATCTTTACTTAAATTTAAAAAACATATCAAAATAGAATTCTCGTATAGGTTCCATATTTAATATTTAAACTCTTAAATATTAAAATATATTATCTCATTATTGAAAACATTAATAAGAATAACAATTTCATATATCAACACATGAATCCTGGGTTAATTATTAATCAATCCTCCAATGATTTGCTCAAGTCGTGACATATGTTTTGTTTTCTTTCTAAATTATCTTGTATCTTCCTCTTATGTAAAGCTTGTACTCACGTATATATTTCTGTAAATCTGATCAATGAAAAACAAAGTTTTCACTTATCTTCTTGTGAGATTTTGATTTTGCATTTATTTTCATGTATATATCAAGCCTATGACTTCTGAGCCAATAATTAACTTTTGTTTTAAGATTATGAAAAACTAGCTAATTTGATTTTGTTTTGATGGATATGCAGATCAACTCTGATTTGGAGAGAATCACAATAAGGGATAAGAACAGAGAGATTGAATGGCAGGGTCAATCTAAAGCTCTTACGATAGAAGATGATCAGTCAGGAGATATCCCATTTCAACTCTTTCAAAGATTTGAAAATTCGAGAGAGCTCTCACTTTATAGAAATGAATGCAAAGAGATATTCTTTCCAAATCTTCTAAATCTTGAAGTTTTGACAATTAACAACTGCAATAGGTTGATGAAGTTAATGACACCTTCAGTAGCTAGAAGCTTGGCCCAGTTGAGAGAAATGAGCATAGAGGATTGTGAGGCTTTAGAGGAGATTATTGCAAAAGAAGAAGGAGCAAATGCAATTGTCAATTTTGTCTTTCCACATGTAACCTCATTGAGGCTCGAAAATCTACCAGAACTTACATCTTTCTACCCTGAAAGACATACTTCTAAATGGCCAAAGTTGAAAGAGTTGGTGGTGATTAATTGTGACAAAATCACTTCAAAACATATGAGCTTCCAAGAATATACTAAGGAGGGTGAACATATTTTTGAGCCAAAATCCATTTTCTTGGATGATGAGGTACGAATATCTTATTTCATTGTTTATTAGAAATAATCAATATAATTTATTAGAAATAATCATCCAGTTTAATTTATTAGAAACCATCAAAACAACTAGGTTTAAACTCATCCAATATAATTTATTAGAAATAATCAAAACAACTAGGTTTAAAATCATCCAATTCAATCCTAGAAATAATCAAAATGTTTATTAGAAAAAATAGTATAATTTATTTTTAGATATATTTAATAGGAGGACAATGTTTTGTGAAACTATATTAAAAAAAAAAAAAAAAAGACAGTACAAGTTTTGAAATAGCAAAAAAAAGGACAAAACATTGTTAGTGATCCTTGAATTTAATGGGAAAAAATCAAAAGATAGAGATATTCATATAATGATTTAGATAACATTTTAAAGATAAAAAGACCATTTAACCTGCAAATGAAATATTAGATAACATTTTAAAGATAAAAAGACCATTTAACCTGCAAATGAATTTAGAAAAATTAATGGTTATTTAATTTGAACAATTTTACTTGAGGATCTTATCATTTAAACTCATTTACGTACTAGATTTAGAGAAAAAAAAAATCCAATATAATTCTTGAAATCAACAATAAAATTTTATTTTTACTAGAAATTGGTCTATCAAGTGATTTATTTTATTATTGAAAAAATTATTTACAATAAGTTTGCAGCTTGAAAGCCTATTAAACAAGATCATAAATTCAAAATTATTTTAACATGATTTGGTAGCAGCCAAGAGTAATAAATGGATAAACGGAGCCTGATATCCAATTTGATTTTATTTAGATGCAAATCTTGCCACATATTTGGTTTTGATAGGGTAATAGTGTCTTTTATTATTGTAAATTTGAAGAATCATATGCAATTGCCACTTGTCCCTCTCATAGCTAATTTAAAAAGATTTTAAAGGTTACGCTGTCCTTTTTTCTGGGATTTATGAAAAAACTCCTCCTTTTGTCATCCTCTCTATAATAATATTTATAGAAAATATGTTCTTAAGAAATTAAGATTATTAAAAACTAAAAAAAAAAAAAAAGCAGATAAAATATAAATTTAGTGAAAAATAAAAAAAAAACTAATTAATTTTATAGGAACTTTTTTTATTAATTTTTAAAAATTTATCATAAATCGTCCCTAAAATTTTTAGAAATATTGTTGAAACTCTCATCAAATTCACAAAAAACCTCATTTTTATACATATGAATCTATTTTTAATTCTTTACTTAAATTTAAAACATATATCAAAATAGAATTCTCGTATAAGTTCATATTTAATATTTAAGACTTATTTAATATTTAAAGTCTTAAATATTAAAATATATTATCTTATTATTGAAAAGATTATCAAGAATAACAGTTTCAGATATCAACACATGAATCATGGGTTAATTATTAATCAATCCTCCAATGATTTGCTCAAGTCGTGACATATGCTTTGTTTTCTTTCTAAATTACCTTGTATCTTCCTCTTATGTAAAACTTGCACTCTTTTGTATATTTGTTTAAAACTGATCAATGAAAAACAGAGTTTTCACTTATCTTCTTATGAGATTTTGATTTTGCATATATTTTCATGTATATATAAAGCCTATGACTTCTAAGCCAACAATTAACTTTTGTTTTAAGATTATGAAAAACTAGCTAATTTGATTTTGTTTTGATGGATATGCAGATCAACTCTGATTTGGAGAGAATCACAATAAGGGATAAGAACAAAGTGATTGAATGGCAGGGTCAATCTAAAGCTCTTACGATAAAAAATGATCAGTCAGGAGATATCCCATTTGAACTCCTTCAAAGATTTGAAAATTCGAGAAAGCTCTCACTTTCTAGCAATGAATGCAAAGAGATATTCTTTCCAAATCTTCTAAATCTTGAAGTTTTGACAATTGACAACTGCAATAGGTTGATGAAGTTAATGACACCTTCAGTAGCTAGAAGCTTGGCCCAGTTGAGAGAAATGAGCATAGAGGATTGTGAGGCTTTAGAGGAGATTATTGCAAAAGAAGAAGGAGCAAATGCAATTGTCAATTTTGTCTTTCCACATGTAACCTCATTGAGGCTCAAAAATCTACCAGAACTTACATCTTTCTACCCTGAAAGACATACTTCTAAATGGCCAAAGTTGAAAAAGTTGGTGGTGATAAATTGTGACAAATTCACTTCAAAACATATGAGCTTCCAAGAATATACTGAGGAGGGTGAACATATTTCCGAGCCAAAATCCATTTTCTTGGATGATGAGGTACGAATATCTTATTTCATTGTTTATTAGAAATAATCAATATAATTTATTAGAAATAATCATCCAGTTTAATTTATTAGAAACAATCAAAACAACTTGGTTTAAACTCATCCAATATAATTTATTAGAAATAATCAAAACAACTAGGTTTAAAATCATTCAATACAATTCTAGAAATAATCAAAATATTTAATAGAAAAAAATAATACAATTTATTTTTAGATATTATTAATTGGATGACAATGTTTTGTGAAACTATATTTAAAAAAAAAAAAAAAAGACTGTACAAGTTTTGAAATAGTAAAAAAAAAAAGGACAAAACATTGTTAGTGATCCTTGAATTTAATGGGAAAAAATTAAAAGATATAGATATTCATATAATGATTTAGATAACATTTTAAAGATAAAAAGACCATTTAACCTGCAAATGAAATATTAAACTTGTCTGATGAAGTGCCAATGAAAAGAAGGCCCTTGATGATCCAATACACATACAAATTGTTTCCCTTCATCCTTTTGAAATAATTTGCAAACATCTTAGTCCTAATTTGCTAAAATACTTATTACGTGTCCGTTTTTTTTTTTTTTTTTTTTGCTATTTCAAGAACACGTGTCATTTTTTGGGATTTGTGAAACAATATCCTCTTTTTGTCATTCTCCCTTTCAAAAATAAATCCTGCAAAAATTTAACAAAAAATAATTTACTTTCAAGGAGATTTTTTTTTTTTTTTTTAAATTTTTAAATTTTTTAAGATTTATCATAAGTCTTCCTTAAAATCTTTAGAAATTGTTTGGAAACTCTCATCTATATTTTTCTAAGAAATTTCTAAAACTACATTGTTATATATATATATATAATTTATTAGAATCTCTTATTTCATTGTTTATTAGAATTAATTAATCAATATAATTTATTAGAAATAATCAAAACAGCTAGGTTTAAAATCATCCAATACAATTCTAGAAATAAGTAAAATATTAACTAGAAACAATAATATAATTTATTTTTAGATATTATTAATTGGATGACAACGTTTTGTGAAATTTTAAGAAAAAAGACAAGTTTTAAAATAGTAAAAAAAAAAAAAAAAGAACAAAATATCATTAGTTATCATTCAATTTAAAGGGAAAATTAAAAGACATAAATATCCATATAATAATAGGAAGCATGTAAAAAAAAAAAACTGACAATTTTTCTATAAAACCCCCCACCCCCCAAAAAAAAAAAAAAACAGATATTAGTTTTCAAAACAACAAAAAGAAGAATACGTTTAAATTAGCCGAAAAAAGATTTAGGTATATAAATTTAAAAAAAAAAAAATCCCTATTTTATGATGAGATATGATTTAGATAACATTTAAAAGATAAAAAGACAATTTAACCTTTAATGTGCAAATGAAATATCAAACTTGTCTAATGAAGTGCCAATGAAAGGAAGTTCCTTGATGATCCAACACACATACATATTGTTTCCCTTACAAGTTTGTCTTCATCCTTTTGATTTTTTTTACATTCAAGTCTTGCCACATTTTTAGTTTTCATAGGGTAGTGCTGTCTCATATGATGGTAAATTTAAAGAATCATATACAATTACCATTTGTCCCTCTCATCGTTAATTTAAAATGATTTACATGAAAATTTGTCCTTTTTTGGGATTTATAAAAAAAATATCGCCCTTTTGTCATCCTCCCTATAATAATATTTATTGAAAATATGGTCTAAGGAAATTAAGATTACCAAAAAAACTTTAAAAAAAAAAAATCCTGTAAAAATTTAACAAAAAAATTAATTTTCAAGGAACTTTTTTTTTTTTTTTAATTTTTAAATATTTATCATAAATCTTCCTTAAAATCTTTACAAATATTGTTGAAATTGTCATCAAATTCATCAAAAACCTCATTTTTAGATATATCAATCTAGTTTTAAATCTTTACTCAATTTAAGAAAATATATAAATCAAAACAGAATTTTCATATAGGTTTCGTATTTAATATTTAATTTTTTAAATATTGAAATACAATTCATTTTATTTACAATAATAAAATATAGCTACAGTATGATATTTGAAAATTATTTTAAAATTTTGTTTAAGAAATATATTAAAATATTGTGTTTGAGTGGTAAATTTTATCGTCATATACATATTTTTTTTTCATTGAAAATTACGTTAATTGTTACAAGTGTGCATGGAATTCAATCCGAAAATATCTCAACAGTATATTAAAATAATTATATTAGGATAAAATTAGAGGACAAGAGTAAAAAATCAGTTCAAATTTGAAACAAATTATATTAAGATAAATGTCAATAAATAAGTGTCTGCAGAGTTATGTTATGGTAAGATAGTATCTAATGCAATATTATATGTCTATAATGTTATTGGTTATAAATCGCACGTTTTTATTATGTTAAAAAAAAAAATTTGTCCAAAGTCCAACTTATTGTTAGAATAAGCTGGATAGGAGTTGGAATCTAAAACAAATTTGTCTTTGGCCTACCACTTCTAAGCATTTTGTTTTAAGAAAATAACAAACTAACTAAATTTTGTTTTGTTGGTTTTGTAGATCAAGTTGGATCAAGTTGGAAATGATCAATACAAAGAAATTAAGTGCCTACCAGATCTTCCAAGTCTTGAATTCCTAGACGTACGTCGTTGTAGCAAATTGATGACTTTGGTGTCATTCTCAACTTCTTTCTTGAATCTTAAAATTTTGGAAGTTACCCGTTGCAATGTCTTGAAGTTAATAACACCTTCAATGGCTAGAAGCTTGGTGCAATTGAGAGAAATGAGAATATCATACTGTGAAATGCTGATAGAAATTGTAAGAAATGAGGGAGATGCAACAACGAGTTATACTGAGATTGTTTTGGATAAATTGGTGTTTTTGTCACTTGTAAGCTTAGAAAGTCTTATATGCTTTTGCAGTGGGAATTACTCTTTGAGTTTTCCATCTTTGGAACGGTTATATCTAACAGAATGCCCCAATATGAAGACTTTCTGTAAAGGAATCTTAAGCACACCAAAGTTACAGGACGTTTTTTGTGAGGGGGAAACAAAGCATTTAGAAAGTGGAGGGAGTGAACTTAATAAAATCATACAAGGAGGAGACAGAAAACAGGTATGTATTCCAATAATTATTTTAAGAATCTTATGTTTTAGGTAGAAGATCACAAGTAACGGTAGGATGAAGTAGGTTTTGTTAGTTTATGAATACAAGTGTACAACACTAAGAAGACACTTTTAAGTGTTTTTACTTTGGCACACTCACATCAAAGATGAGTTTCCAGTTTTAAGCCTACTTGAATGAACGGCTGTGATGAGATACCAATCTACATTTAGGAAGGCATTAGCTGTATAAAGCAAGAGAGAGTGAACACAACTTTATGTTATTATTTGTTTAGTTTGGGCCTTGGCCTGGGCCTTTGAGAAATTATTAGAGTTACAAGTAGACACATTTTTCTAATTTATTAGAAACAATAATTATTATTTTTTAATTACTTCATATTGAAATAATTACCAACTTTTACTGCAGGACATCTCCCTTGATTTGAAGTACAAGTCATTCCAAGATGATAATTCAACAGAGATTTGCTACAACAAACATCCAACTTCTTTCTATCAAAATTTGACAATCTTGTTTTTGAGGAATTGTGGAAACATAAGATACGCGTTTCCATCTTCCTTAGCCAAAAGCCTCCACCAACTCCAACAATTAAAAATACAAAATTGTAAGGTTTTAGAGGAGATTGTTGCAAAAGAAGGAGCAAATGGAGATTTCAATTTTGTCTTTCCTCATGTAACCTCATTGGAGTTTCAAAATCTACCAGAATTCAAAGCTTTCTATCATACTTTTGAATGGCCAACGTTAAAAAAGTTGGTGGTGAAAGATTGTGACAAGTTCATGACTTCAAAATATCTGAGCTTCCAAGAAAATAATGAGGACGGTGAACTTCATTTTTCAGAGCCAAAATCCCTCTTCTTGAATGATAAGGTATGAGTCTTTAATTATTTCATTGCTTATTAAAAAAGAAAATTAACCTTTTTCGTATCTATTACATTTATTTCAAAACTTTTTATTATGGAATTTTTAATATCTCTACTTTTCCCTAGAAAGAAAATTTAGAAAAATTAATGGTTATTTAATTTGAACAATTTTAATTTAGGATGTTATCATTTAAACTCATTTACGTACGAAATTTAAAAAAATAAAAAAAAGCAGTCCAATATAATTCTTGAAATCAACAATAAAATTTTATTTTTATTAGAAATTTGTCTATTAGTTGATTTATTTTATTATTGAAAAAATTATTTACAAAAATTTTGCAACTTGAAAGCTTATTAAACAGGATCATAAATTCAAAATTATCTTAACATGATTTGATAGCAGCCAAGAGTAATAAATGGATAAACGGAGCCTGATATCCAATTTGATTTTATTTAGATGCAAGTCATGCCACATATTTGGTTTTGATAGGGTAGTAGTGTCTCTTATGATCCTAAATTTAAAGATTCCTATGCAATTACCACTTGTCCCTCTCATGCTTAAATTAAACAGATTTTAAAGGTTACGTGTCTTTTTTTTTTTTTTTTGCTAATTCAAGAACACGTGTCCTTTTTTTGGGATTTATTAAATAGAATCCTCTTTTTGTCATTCTTCCTTTAATAATATTTACAGAAAATATGTTCTAAGGAAATTAAGATTACTAAAAAACTTTAAAAAAAAAACCAAAAAATAAATCCTGTAAAAATTTAACAAAAAATAATTAATTTTCATGGAACTTTTTTTTTTTTTTTTAATTTTTTAAAGATTTATCATAAATCTTCCTTAAAATCTTTACAAATGTTGCTGAAACTGTCATTCAAAACCTCATTTTTATATATATCAATCTATTTTTAAATCTTTACTCAATTTAAAAAATATATAAAAATCAAAACAGAATTTCATACAAGTTCCATATTTAATATTTAATTTCTTAAATATTAAAATACAATTCATTTTCTTTACAATATTAAAATACAACTACAGGTGATGTTTGAAAATTATTTTTAAAATTTTGTTTAAGAGATATTTAAACATTGTGTTTGAGTGGCAAATTTTTTCGTCATAAATATTTTATTTTCATTGAAAATTACGTTAATTATTACAAATTTGTTTGGAATTCAATTTGAAAACATCTCAACAGTATATTAAAATATTTTTCTTTAATTATTAATTTTTTATACAATAATTTATTAATTGGGAACCCAACTTTAATGTTCTTTCATCAACATTAATTATTAATTATTGATTGCCAAGGCCCATACTTAATTTATTATTGTTTTTTTCGTTTTCTCTTCTTCTTTTTTGTATTTTTTTTTTAAATTTTGAATTATTAGTATTTAAATGTAAATTACTTATCAACTAAAATATTTTAAAGAGATATAAAATTATAAAATAATCAATACCATTTTTACCCTTACAAAATGTTAAATCCAACTACCGCTAGTAATGTTTAGCCCTCTTTAAAACTATTTCAGAACATGTCTCTCTTTTCTTATAGTTTCATAACATTATTGCTCAATTGATAATATTCTTTTTATTTTTACTAGAAATATGTCTAACAAATGAAACTTCTTATTATTGGAAACATTATACAAAAAACATTTGCCACTTCAAACCCAACCAAACTAACATGATCTGGTAGTGTTATGTTAAGGTAACACATTATCTAATGTAATATTATATGTCTATAATGTTATAGGTTATAAACCACACCTTTTAATTACATTAAAAAATTTAATTAAAAATTAATGTAATTTGTCCAAAGTCCAACTTATTGTTAGAATGAGCCGGATAGGAGTTGGAAACTAAAACAACTTTTAACAAAATAGGTCATTTGTCTTTGGCCCATGACTTCTATGCCAATAACTAAAGTTTAGTTTTAAGAAAATAACAAACTAATTGGATTTTGTATGGATGGACTTGTAGATCAGGTTGGATTTGAAGGTATTGGAATTAAATAATTAATTTTAAAAAAAATTATGTTTAATTATTTCATAAATAATGTAATTATAATATTGATTTGAAATTTAAAATAAAAATAAAATGTTATTTACAAGTTTTAAAATATATTGTAGTTGAATTATCAAAAATAGTTAATTAGATTTTATTTTAAGAAAAAAAATACCCCCATAATTTGTATTTGGCTTGTGAATTCTAAGCCAACAATTAAACTTTTGTTTTAAGAAAATTAGTTTTTGTTTCAATGGATTTGTAGATCAACCGTGATTTGGAGGAATTGAAATTAGAGAATAAGTTGAGACATATTAGATGGGAGAGTCTATCTAAATATCTTAAGATCGCTCATGATAAGTCAGCAAAAATTCCACTTGGACTCCTTCAAAGATTTGAAAATCTGAAAGAGCTCGAACTATATGGAAATAATCAATACAAAGAAATTAAGTGCCTACCTGATCTTCCAAATCTTGAAGTTCTAGAAGTAATAGAGTGTAACAAATTGATGACTCTGGAGCCATCCTCAACTTCTTTCCAGAATCTTAAAGTTCTAAAAGTAAGTGATTGCATGGGGCTTGTGATGAAGTTAATAACACCTTCAATGGCTAGAAGTTTGGTGCAATTGAGAGAATTGAGCATAAAAGATTGTGATATGATAACAGAAATAGTAGAAAATGAGGGAGATGCAACAATAAGTACTGAAATTGTTTTTAACAATTTGAAGAAGTTGTCACTTGAAGGGTTGGAAAGTCTCACATGTTTTTGCCCTGGGAATTACTCTTTCAATTTCCCATCTTTGGAAGACTTAATTATAAGGAAGTGCCCCAATATGAAGATTTTCTCTCAAGGAATCTTAACCACACCAAAATTATCCAAAGTCAATTATGAGTGGGAAGAGAAGGATTTAGAGAATGGGGGGAGTGAGCTCAACACAACCATACAACAAGAACACAAAAAAAAGGTATATGTATTCAATTAATTAGTTTAAATATTTAATTTTTAATAATATTATTTTTTAGCGTTAATTATAATAAATTATTTTTTAAAGTCAGTTTGTGCATAGGCTGAGCATTATTGTTTAACAAGCGGCCAACTCACATTTAGACACCTCACTTTTGTACTATGGTACAACAAACTTCATTTATATTTTTCTAAGAAATTTCTAAAATTATTTTTAACAATCATTAATTCATCATATTTTATTTTTCTCCTTGGTTCCTGTTAAATATATTAAAATTATTATATGTTTTAAGGGAAATATTAATTTTAATTTGATTGACATGATTTTTTTTTAGGTTGACTGCAATTTGAAGGAATTGAAATTAACATTAAGTGGAAGGGACATCATGTCGATTTGGGAAGGAGAGTTTCAAGAGAGCTTTGGCGAAGTAAAAACTCTTGAATTGATTGAGGATGAATATGCAAACATTCCAATTCAAATTCTTCACAAATTTAACAATCTTGAACAACTCACATTGAACATGAGTTCATACGAAGAGATATTCTCCTTTGGAGAGGATGAGGAACACGTAGGAGCACTCACAAAATTAAAAACTTTAGTATTGTGTGGACTTTTTAATTTAAAGTGTATTTCAAAACAAGACTCCCGATTGAACTCAATTCTGCAAAATCTTCATGATCTAAGGGTGATACATTGTCACAATTTAACTACTTTGTTGCCATCTTTAGTGTCTTTTGAAAATCTGAGGATTTTAGGCTTAGTTTATTGCAATGGAATGCAAAACTTAATGTCATCCTCAACAGCCCAAAGTCTGGTGCAACTAGAAGAGTTGATTATAATATATTGTGAAATGATGATTGAAGTATTGGCAAATGAGAGAGATATAGAGAAAGGTGAAATTGTTTTTGAGAAATTGAAGAAGCTGACATTGTATGATTTAGAAAGTCTCATATGCTTTTGCTCCGGGAATTACACCTTAAAATTCCCATTCTTGAAAGAATTAAATGTGTGTAAGTGCTCCAAGATGAAGACTTTCTTTGGAGGAGGCTCAAGCATGCCAAAGTTACAAGAGTTGAACAATAAAGATTGTTCAGAGAGTGATATTGATACAATCATACAACAATTACAAAATGGTAAGTATTCATTTACTTAACAATATACTTTTTTCATATACTTTTTCGTTCTCCTTCGTTGAATTAATACTAGTTAATCATCAATGGTTTTTATAATTGATTTTGTCTTTAATTAAAATCCTCTAAGTGAGTCAATTATAAACTATCAAGTATATACAGAGAAGCTATAATATTACAATTTATGTTTCCTTAAAGTTAATTTATACGTGTTTTTGAAGCATATATTGAAGTAATTGTTGAGAAAATTCTTCATTGTCTTGTTTAATTGATAAATCATGATCAATTTAGAGTCTAAAAATAACATTCTCCACAATTTTTGCTTTTACTATTAATGCGTTGTTCTTTATAATTACAGATTGTTCAGAGTTATGGGAAAGATTCCCAGGAGAAGAAGATAAGTTTGGTTAGACAAGAAAGTGCAACGTTCATCAGTACACAACATAGTCATGTGGTAAGCGTGTGGTATTAGAAGAGTTGGCATATCTTTTTTAAACATAATTCATAAGAATATATATAAGTTGCCTTCGAAAATTCAATTGATTATATAAATTTCGGGGTTTATATATTAAGAAATTATATGGTTAAATATGATATTTAACTAAACATTTAAAGGACTATATGAATATTCTGTAAGGACAAAATTAGTGATTTAAGCACATGAGGGACTTTAGTGACATTATCCAATCTTATAAATTTATATATGAAGAATACTAACGATGGTGATATCAGGGTAACAGAGTTGGGTTTTTCTTTCTTGGTGGCTAATGACGATATCCGGCTAAAGTTGAGTCCTCTCGAGTATTCGGTTGCATGGCTTCAATTTACAGTCAATTTCAAACGAGTCGTATCGACTACGCGCGTCCTCTCCCTTCCGTTCTCCTTAGCCCTTTCAAAATCGTCGATGGTCCTGCCAGTTCAACCGTCGGTAATTTAGGTCATTTTCATCGTTTCAAATACTTACCATTAAAACTAATAGAACATTTGTATTAATATTTGTTAATTTTTTAATTTCACAGATGAGATTGCCAAGTTGTTCCTAAATCTGTTCGCAACGATTGGCAAAATTAGTGCCAAATGATGTCGATTACGCTTCAAGCAGATTAGAAGTTGAAAATAGGTGTTGTGTTTGTCTGGGCTCTAGGCGACAGGTGAACACAGTGTGATCATATATGAAGCTGTAGTTTTAAACGTGATTTGCTTGAAATGTTGTTTGAAAATGTGATTTTTGAGTTTCGTTGCTAGATTTCTTGCAGGATCGTGCGAATTGCGAAAGGTAGTATCCAATTTAGGAAAGGTTTAACAAGGATCATGAATTGCAAATACATTGAATGGCTCCTGAATATATTTATCTAGAAAGAAATCCGGAACGGTTTAAATTGTATTTCAACTTGTGCAAGTATATTTTGATAGAGTATTGATATGGAAGTATACTGTTTATGTTTTAGTAATTTGCTTTTGAATATATTACAAGTTCTAATAGTTTGCTATAAAATAATTATATCAATAATTAGAAAATGTAGCTGGTGGTTTTATTGAAATTGATAACTGTAGAATTTTAAGCATGTGTGCGTTGGGTTGGCTAAGTAGAAGTAATGCTCAACTTGCCTGTTAAGGTTACATGATTGAAACTCGTTAGACTCTTCACTTAATGGTTGGATGATTTGGATGGACTTTATTTTAAGAGTATTCATATATATAAGACTTGTTGATATAATGGTGGATATCTTAGCTTATAAAAGTCTTGTTTTGTTGGGTTTTTGGTTTTAGTCAGTTATGAGAAAAGCAGAGGAGAGGTGTTCGGGCAGTGACTCAATGTATTCTGCTGTACCAACCAAAGGTTCCTCACCTTTATATCATTGAGAAATCTAGCCTACTTTTTTTAGATTACCCTGTCAGTTTTTGAAGAAGGATCAAGTCTATTCCTAGCCATATGTTTATGTACATTTAGCTTGATGCAAGATGAAAACAAATAAATAATATTTTCAGCTAATTTATTTCTCCAATGTGTGCTATCTTAGTTTGGTGTCCTAATGGACTCAGTTTTGCTTCTGTTTTCTTCAAAGGTGACAGGGGAAGTTTCCTACAATGGTTATCAGTTGGACAAGTTTGGTCCCAGAGAAAAGATCTGCATTAGCAGAAATGACTGTGAGAGAAACACTTTATTTTTCTACCCAATGTCTTGGTGTTGGAAACTGAGGAGGTAGGCTTCCTTAAATTTAATTATTGAAGTTTTAGTCATAGCGACCTTATCACTTCCCACAAGTAATTAATGGGTACAAAAGTATTTTTTTCTGCCTGTGCAGATATGATGATGGAGGTCAGTAAAAGAGAGGAGGCAAGAATTGTTCCGGATCCAGATGTAGATACTTACATGAAGGTATTTGTCTAGTTTCAATCTCATGTTTTGTTCTATTTGCTGTTGGTACAGTATGAAATGTTTGACAATGGTTGTTTTAACAGGCAATTTCTGTCGAAGGACAAAAATCTACCTGTCAAAACAGATTATGTTCTGAAGGTATTTCTATTTATTGAAGCTGTAACCAGGCTTTATTTGGTTGATTTGTATCTGTGCAAATGCTTTAAGTTTATATGTTAACTATCTTTGTGGCTTCCCAGGTCCTTGGACTTGATATCTCTACTGGCATAATAGTGGTAGATTAGATGAGAAGAGGCATCTCTGGAGGTAAAAAAAGGAGACTGACTACAGGAAATTTGTTGTAGAAAGGTTGAAAGTTTTAGCATTTTGTACAATACATCTGCTCCATCTCCTTTATGAAATAACTGATTTAGAGGATTAGATGCATTTGACGATAACCTTAGAAGATCAATTTTTCATTAAATTATGCAGGGGAGATGGCTGTTGGTCCCACAAAGCCCTCTTTATGGATGAATATCAAATGGTTTAGACAGTTCAACAGTATATCAGATTGTTGCTTGTCTGCAGCAGATGCTACCATATTTATTTCACTTCTTCAGCTAGCTCCAGAAACCATTGACCTCTTTGATGACATCATTTTGATGGCAGAAGGGAAGGTTGTGTATCAAGGACCACACAATCAAGTAGTAGAATTTTTTTAAGGACTGTGGATTCAGGTGTCCTCAAAGAAAAGGTGTAGCTGACTTTCTTCAGGAGGTAAGTACATTACAGCTTACAATCATTTCTTTTCCGTGCTCAAATGTTCGTGGTTCAGCTTTTATCTTAATTCTTTTTTCTCGCAAGTAATATCTAGAAAAGATCAAGCAAAATACTGGTATAGCACTGAGGATATTACCATTATGTTTCAGTAGATATGTTGTCAAAAATTGAAAGAATCTCCTCTCGGCAAGAAGCTTGAAGAGGATTTGTCATTGCCATATGATAAATCCAAAAGCTACAAGGATGCTCTTTCCTTCAATGTGTATTCTCTTTCTAAGTGGCAACTACTTAGAGCTTGCATGTTGAGGGAATATGTTCTCTTGAAGAGAAATTCTTTTATCTATTTGTTCAAAACAACCCAGGTTCTTCTAAACATTCTACTAATTTTCCTTTTTTCTTTTTTTTTTTACGTCTATTGAGTGAATTTTTTTAATCAATATTTTGTATTCTTAAATTACTTGTGCAAAGGCTCGAAATTTTTGAAAAGTGTAAAGGAACTTCTTGTTACAGATTGTTATCATTGCAACTATTACCATGACTGTATTTTTGGGGACTCTGATGGATATTGATGTTCTTCATGAACTTACTACATGGGTGTCCTGTTCTTTGGACTTATGATACTTCTCATTGATGGTATTCCAGAGATGTCTCTGACTACAACAAGGTTTCCAATGTTTTTTAAACAGAAAGAATTGTGCTTTTACCCAGCTCAGGCTTATGCAATTCCTGCCACTATTTTGAAAATTCCTCTTTCAGTAATTGAATCTGTGACATAGACATGACTTACTATGTCATTGGGTACAGTACTGAGGCCGAGAGGTGAGTTTCAATTCCACGGGCCATGTTTATTAGTGTGTTGTATCCTTTCGTACAGAAGTATCCATTTATTTTGTATCCATTTTTTCTGTTTAGTTTTATCTTATTTTATTGATTTATTACGTTGCATCACCTATTTTCGATCATCAATCAGTGCCCCAATATCTACAACTTATCATCAAGCATTCTCCAAAATGACAGCATACTGAATTCTTAGGATTAGTTTTGTTAATCTTGTGTAGCAAAGTACAAGAAAATGATTTCATACTTAGGATATAAATTCCTCAACAATATGCTTAAATTCACTGTTCAAATTATTTAGAAGTGGTGGCTGCAGAAGGCTTTTCATGTCCTGGTGGCAGAGGTTCTGATATTTAATTGATTGCCGTGATTTTAGGTTCTTCCGTCCGCTCATTCTACTTTTAGCTATGCACCTTACCTCTATATCCATGTTTCAGTTTTTGGGATCAGTCTGCTAGACTTTGGGAGCTGCTATGACAGCCGGTGGTTTTGCAGTATTAGTAGTCATAATTTTTGGTGGTGTCGTTATCACAAGTCGTAAGGCTATTTGGACCTTCTCCAATTTGATTTCAGAATCATCATCCAAAAAGGTAAACTTATGCTTTTGTTATTGGTTGCAGCCTCTGTGCCTGGGTGGTTGAAGTGGGGTTTTTGGGTTTCCCCTCTTTCATATGGAGAGATAGGCCTTTCTGTGAATGAATTTCCTGCTCCTCGGTGGCAAAAAGTGAGCTCTCAAAGGAACACTTTTGATTCCTCTAATCAAGAAAACTGTGCAACAATCTTGTAAGCTAATGAAGCTATTAGTTCTTTTAACTATTTGTTTTGTTGATAGCTAGATGGTGCTTTTATCTATGTTAAAATCTATAGGAAGTAACTCATTTCCTCTGTGTGCTTCTTAATGTTATTGTAGAAGCTGCTCACAAATACTACCATGGGGACCCCAATACTTGAAAGCCGTGAATTAAACTTTGATGAATATTATTTCTAGATAGCACTGGGCGCCTTGTTTGGCTTCACTTTACTTCCAACATTGGCTTTATCTTGGCTTTAAGTTTCTTAAAGCGTAAGCTCATCTGGTTATCATGTAGTAACTCAAGAAAAATAAATGCTACTCTGGTTTGTTCACCCAACTGAATACAAATGCAGCTCCTGGATCATCTCGTGGGATGATTTTGCAAGACAAGTTGGCCTAGATTTAAGGAAGTCAAGATTCCAATGATGGTAACTTGTGGAAGAAAAGTCCAAGTATTCTCCTGCGAAAGGTGAATTTAATTTCTTACTTTCACTTCAGATTGTTGTCCATTTTTGTTCCAGTTGTATTTGTTTCACTTTAATGTTTGACAATATTTTCTGTACTGTCTTATCTTAATTAACTGGCGGGATGGTCTTGCCTTTTGAACCCCTATTAGTAGCATTTTAGGATGTGAAGCACTATGTTGACATCCCTGGGGTACTCCTTATTAACCAATCTGCATTCACAATTATTGCATTGCATGATATTTAAAGGCATAAGATCTCACACACTCATTTCTGTATTTTTTTTTTTTTTTGTCTTTAACTTTCCTTTACTGCCCTTTGGTTTCAGGAGAAGAAGAATCTCCAACTACTTTCTGATGTTACTGGTGCATTAAGGCCTGGTGTTCTTACAGCATTAATGGGTGTTAGTGGAGCTGGAAAATCCACTCTTCTAGATGTTCTGGTAGGAAGAAAAACTACTGGCTCTATTGAGGGGGAAATAAAAATTGGTGGGTATACTAAGGTTCAAGAACCATTTGCAAGAGTTTCAGGTTACTGTGAGCAAACCACTGTAGAAGACTCGGATTTTTTCTGCTTGGCTACGTTTGTCTCCTGAGATTAACACAAAAACTAAGACAGTAAGAAGACTATTAATGTTGTTTTCTTTAATTGGTCTGAGGTAACATATAATAAAGTTGCTGACTTTTTTAAACAGGAATTTTTGAATCAAGTCCTTGAGATCATTGAGCTTGATGAAATTAAGGATGGCGTTGGCGTACCAGGTGTTAATGGTCTATCCACTGAGCAACGTAAGCGGCCTACCATAGCTGTTGAACTTGTTGCCAATTGCTGTATAATCTTTATGGATGAACCTAGAAGTGGTTTAGATGCACTTGTTAAGCAGTAACCCGTTTCTTCAGATCAGGGTCAAGCATCGTCCGAACGAGGTCTTTTGCGATATCAGAAACTTTAGGCCAAGGATCCGTCTTAAAATCTATAACAGACCGAATAATTGCCGGTTCAACGCCCTGCTTAGTTTCTACATAGAAAGAGAACAAAATTTCAGAGAAGAAAGTTAGAAAACAATGTACATTAGACACTGCAAAACGCAGATACACGACTTCAATGAGTGAGACATGAACTCATCAGTTGAGACATTGGATAATTTGAGTTTACAAGCATTTAAATCAAAGTTCATCTTTTAGTTCTAGATTGTTTATTTGATGGTATTACTCTATCCTCTGATTTCAAACTAGTGTTGAATGAAAGACAAATTGTTTTCATTTGGATTTCATTGTATATAAGTAAAATTGTATGCAATATATATGTATTCTGACGCAGCCTTGGCGTTGAAACAAGGCTTTTCTACTAATGCTGTTTCTGGCGTAGTTTGTTTGTTGTGGTTGTGTGTATTAACTTAATTTGGTATTGGATGACATTTATCCAAAATAGGACTTCACATTCATATGGGGCATGTGAACTTGAAAAATCCATTTTTTCGTTGTGTTTCTTAGAAAGACACTAGTTAATTAAACCATGGCCAACAATATTCTTTCATCAAACAAATTTGATCCTTTTCGTTGAAGTTAACACAGGCTGGTGCTCGGCATTTCTAATTCACACATTGGAGTCAAGTATCCAATATCATATCTTTGATCCAATGCCTTGTGTTTCCTTTGGCTTCTTTTCTTCTGAAAAGGAAATTAAAAATCACCATGAATGGAAGATGGATAAGAGTTCTAAACCTGTTTGATTTAAAATGGTGGGTATATAAAAAAATACATGTTTTTTATTTCAAATATTATTCTTATCAACGGTCTTCTTGCTTTCATCAATGAGATTCAATACTTGGATACTTGTTTTTATTTATGCTGCTCATCATTCAACACTGGTTCTGGTTTTATTGCATATCATTTTGTTACCCACCCCTTTTAAACCATCAGAAAAATCATGTCCCCTAAATAGTAGTAGCCAAGTGCAGGTCGTTCAATAATTCGATAAAGTTGGAAGAGAAGATTTTTAATGAAAGACTACCTGAGAAAAATTAGATGGGACATGTGTGTTTCAAGAGAAACCTGCTATTGATTCTTCAACTTTGGCTTGTATAAGTTTAAGAACAAGGATTATCCCCTTCAGTGTGCAATTGAGGTTTCCATACTAACTTCAATATACTAACTCTTGATAAATTATATCCATCATATTCATGTGTAAATTTCTCATATACAAAACATAATATTTGGGCAAATAATACAAACTAATGATACAAAACATAAAACTTGGGCCAAAAACATAATTCATATGATCGTGTATAATATGAAGGGAAAGTTGAAAGTTAAATGATCTAAAATCAAGTTTACATCTCAAGAGATAATTCACAAATGAGACTCGTAAAATTTTTTGTTAGTTATCTAACCATTAGTAATCTGATTTTTTCCCGAATAAAATATAAATATATGACTAGTGGTTAATAAAAGATATATTACAAAAAAAAAAAAATCAAAACCATACATTGTCATTAATGCATGTATCATAAAATCTTTAAAAGCTCAAGAAAGATAAGAAAATGATCATAATTCATTCATTAATTACATAGAAATACTATTGACAGGTCAAGTAAATTAAAAAAAAGCAAGCATTTATATCTCCTACCGTTTTGATACCATGAAGATCTTTAGAGAAAAATAAAAACAGGTCCACAGGAGCAATGGTAGAAGCGGACATATTTAGAAACTACACACCGCAAGAGAGATTGGAGAAAGTTTAACAGGATTTGTCTGATGGTGAGATCCTCTCCTTCTCATAAACTACTCAAGCTACGGTGCATAAAACAAAGAGGTCATGTGGTCGCCGTCATTGGGAATGAAACAGAAGATACACCATCTCTGAAGGAAGCGGATATAGGACTATCCATGGGAATTCAAGGCACTGAAGTGGCGAAGCAGAGCTTGGATATTGTCATCATGGATGATAATTTTGCTTCTATCGCCAAGGTTTTGAGATGGGGAAGATGTGTCTATACCAACATCCAAAATTCATTCCATTCCAGCTTACAGTAAATATTTGTTGCTCTTATGGTCAACTTTTTGTCGGAAGTTTTGGTCGGAAAACCCCTTTTACAGCCATCCAATTATTGTAGGTAAGCTTGATCATGAACACATTAGGTGCTCTAGCTCTTGTTACCGAGCAGCCAACCAATGAGCTCATGGATAAACCAAATGTGGATCGAGCCAGAAACTGATCACAAATGTGATGTTAAGGAATCTTCTTGCTGAAGCTTTTTACCAGATAGTCCTCTTAATCTTACATATCTATGGTAAATCAATATTTCATATACATATGAACGTGAATGACACTTTGGTATTCAACATATTTGTGTTTTGCCAAGTCTTTAATATATTCAACGCAAGGAAGCAGGGAAAAGAGAAACGTCTTTGAGAGAGTTGAGAAGAACAAGTTGCTCTTGGGGATCTTTGGGATTACCATTGTTCATCAAATAGTGATTCTAAATTATCTGAAGAGGTTTGGAGATGAAGAGAGGTTGAACTAGGGCCAATGGGAGCCTGTATTGGAACTGCAGTTGCCTCTTTGCCAATTGCTTGGGTATCAAATGCATACCTGTCCCATAAAAATCAATTTTCAGATGAAAATATAAAATGTATAACACCACTCTTTTCAGATATCTCAAGTGGAAGAAACATAGCTGTAAATTACATCAATATAATCTTTTCACTTATTTATATTTCTTAAGTTCCATTCAAGCATGTGAAAAAGACAGCCCACAAAAGAATTTGGTTAAGTTAATTTTCTCAGAGCATGATTCTATGGTACAATTTTATCGAAACAAAATTCGATAGTAATGTAGGACTGGAACATCAATAATATTAGGAGCTCTATCATTCTAAAAATTATCTTCATTACTCTGCCGACATGATTACATTAAAATTTCAAGTCAAGGGGGCATAAGAAGCATAGTAATCTCTCCAATTGAAGCATCTAGAGCCACTGGAAATAACTTTCCACAGCAAGAAGCATACCATCTGCTCTATAGAATCAATAACATCTTCTGCTATGTGAAATAATCATGAAACCTTTCTAGCTAGGTTCTTATATACGCATCCCACACATCTAAGTGTCCCTGCTAAAGGTGGAAAAATAACCCGCCCGGCCTGACCCGTGGCGGGTTATGAACTTTGGCGGGCCGGGCCTAACCCTCCCGCCAACAAAGGCAGGACGGGTTAGGCCCGCCATTTTGGGGGAAATGGCTGGCCCAGCCCTGCCCCCCAACCCTAACCCGTCGGGTTAGGCGGCGTTCCGGGCCGGGTTAGCCCGATTTTTTTTAATTTAACTTTTCAAATAAATAATAAACAATTTATAAACGAATCAATTATAAATGTAATTTTTTTTAATTAACTTTTCAAATATCAATAATTCAATTCAATTAATTTTTTTTTGTTAACATTTCAAATATTAATTCAATTTTAATACAATAAAATTGTAATATAAGAAAAATTAGACTTATTCATTTATCAAAAAATAAAATAAGAAATTACAATAATTATTGCCTCGTTAAAAATCTCACCAAGAAAAACCCAATGGGAGAAAAACTTGGTAAAGAAAAAAGAGTGCAATAATTGACAATTAATTTATAAATTACATTTTACAAAACAACTAATTTGGGGGTGGTTCATTAGGACCTCTCTCATTGACAATTATTCATTCAATTGATGAAACTTTAGCATAAGAATTAATTATATTTTATACAAGACATGAAAATTTGAGAATAAGACTTCAGTATTTAATTTTTTTATATTTTACGTGCCATAAAAAATAATAATAACAATGTGTCAAATATTACGAAGTTTTATACATTTTAATATTTATGATTTAGAAGTATAGTTTAATATTATTGTGTAAAATTATTTGTAAGAGTTTAATCATAATAGTTTAATTAAAAGAACTAAAAAAATGGGAGAAACTTGAAAAAATAATTAATTTTTTAATTTTTTTTGGGCCAACCTGCCGAGTTGGCTATTGCAAAAAAAAAGCAAGCCGTCGGATTGGCGGGTTGCCACATAGCAACCCAGCCCGCCTAGGGGTTATTGGCGGGTTGGGTTCAACCCAGCCTGTCATATTGGCAGTTCGGATTGAACCCTTTTCATTGCGGGCCGAGTTAGGGTTGACCCGTTTAACCCAGCCCATTTGTTCCACCTCTGGCCCTGTTGATGGATCAGCTCTAATGTCAAATGTAACTCCAAGAAAATCTTCATCAAATACAACATCAAGGCTAATCATGACAATTTTCTTGGTGATAGGATTGTAGAATTGGCACGCTTTCGATTGATCACTAACACCAAGAGTATGCCCACTAATTCCAGCTGCCTCTTCTTTTGTTTGTTGGATATCATCATTAACCACCGTGCTTTCTTCTTCTTTTTGCTTTTCCTCTGGATCCTCAATCACCCTTAACCATGAAGCAGCGCTATATTTTCTTGTAGACAACAAACCAGCCAGCACACATATTGAAAGAAGTAGACCACCACATTTTCGCAAGATTTTCTTCTGGAGCTCTTCCTGAGAAAATACTTTCCTTCTTGCGTCTCTGCTGACCTTCTTTAAGAACAAGGTCTAACTCTCTTCGTCAGTTAGTGGCCTTTGTCGGAGAAGATGAATAGATGGACCAATAGGGGAGGCTACATTTGGGTCGTGGAAAATTAGGATCACCCTGCTACCATTTGATGCGGTTGGAAAGACGACTTTGAGTTTCTCCCAAATATCAGATGTATGAACATCATCCAAGACGATCAGATATGTCTGGGTATTCAGTAAATTAGCAAGCTTCTTCTGCAATGTGGCAAGTGGCAATTTCTCGTCATCCCCAATATGCGTAACTCTCCCAAGATCTTAACTAAGACATTTTTCTCTTTAAAAAATTTAGAAACAGAAACCCAAGCACGGACGTGGAACTTTTTCTTATCTCTAAATGGTTGTAAACATTTTTTACTAGAGTTGTCTTGCCAGAGCCTGGCACACCCAGCACTGATATCAGAGGCTTGTCACCAGTAAGAACTAATGTTCTTAAATGCGAACGTTCAGAATAGAAACAAACAAAATCTTCTTCATCTGAAACTTCTGGTACAGTGGTCTCAGTACCATCAGTGAAATATTGGCTTTGCTTGTCACCAGTAGGAACCAATATTCTTAAATCCGAAACTTCAGAAGAGCAACCAACAATTTCGTCTTTAACTGAAACTCCTGTGTTGAATGATGGCTTGAAACGGTACCGTATTGACACTTAAGTGAAACGACGTCGCTTTGCTCCAAACTGACAGAATCAATCCTGAGCGTTGATGATAAAGGGAGATCCAACGTGTGACATTTAACCCTAATGTTCTCATATAAAAGCAGAATGTTTTGGCAGTTGAAGCAACACAGTGATTAGTCTTTCGTTTTTCGATTACTCTCTCTTCTTCGGTAAAACACCATTGTTAAACCTTTAGGGTTTCTACAGTTGGGTTGAGTGTTTCCTGTAACTTGAGTGTTGAGTGGCTGATTAGGTCATTTCTGGGTGTATTGTATACACTGTTCTTAGGGGTTCAAGGGTGTAATCTCTAGGGTTGGGTTACGGGTTGAAGAAGGGGTTTATTTCAGTGACTTGTGTTGCTTATTGTGTAATCTGTAAACTTGACAGTTTAGTGCAGCGAGCTCGTGTGATTCTCGAGTTCAACGTGGACGTAGCTTGCTCAATCTTAGAGCAAGTGAACCACGTTAAATCTGTTGGTATTGTGTTTGTTTCTTGATCTTGATTTGTTGCTTGTGTTGGTTGATTCTATCTTTGCGTAGTTTTAACAGTGGTATCAGAGCTATCTTTTAGAAGATTAGGGTTTCGTGTTGTGAAATTAGGGTTTCACGAAATTAGGGTTTCGTGAAATTAGGGTTTCTGAAATTTGGGGTTTTCTCGAATCTGTGCAAAGGTATATAGGCTGGAAACCGAATATGACCTTAAAAGCTTAGCGCGCAATTGGCGAATTCTGGTGTAACAAAGCCACGTACCGTCAAAGATTCTTTGTTGCTTTATTTTCTTTATTTCTTATTATAACTGTGCAAAGGTATATAGGCTGGAAACCGATAATGACCTTAAAAGCGCTAGCAAGAATTGCGAATACGTGTAACAAAGCCACGTACCTTCAAAGATTCCTTGTTGCTCTACTTTCTTTATTTCTTATTATAACTGTGTAAAGGTATATAGGCTGGAAACCGAATATGACCTTAAAAAGCGTGTAAATTGGCGAATACAGTATAACAACGCCCCGTACCTTCAAAGATTCCTTGTTGTTTTACCTATACTGTATTCTTTCATTATATTGTAATGAGTACCACTCGTATGGAGATCTCCCAATATGATGGGAAGATCGATTTTGGGAGTTGGAAGAAAAAGATGAAAGCACTACTGTCTCACAACAAGGTGGCCATTGCACTGGAAGGGGACTCCGAGAAATGGCCAGAGGAGAAGTTGAAAAAGAAAGAGGAGATCAATGAGGAGGCATATAATCTGATAATCATGAACTTGTCTGACAGCGTCCTCCGGAAGGTAGATGGGATTGAATCACCGATTGAACTCTGGGGTAAACTCACTACCTTGTATGCTTTGCAATGTGCCCCTAACCTAGCTTTTCTAAAGGGGGCTCTATTCTCTTATAAAATGGATAGTGCTAAGAGTATAGAGGAAAACTTAGATGAGTTTCTGAAAATGACTTTGGTTCTAAAAGGGACAGATCAAGCCTTAGGAGAAACTAGCCTAGCTATGATCCTATTGAATTCCCTGACTGAAGACTACCAAGTAGTCAAGAATGCCTTACAGTACTATGGTACTGTACCAAACCTCGACCTAATAACAGCAGGACTTAGGGCTAGAGAACTAGAACTGAAAACTCAGAAGAGAAATGGCACTAATCTGTTTGTTAAGAGTAGACCTGAACCTAGTCACACTGGGAAAGGAAATCAGAACAATCAGGGGGCTAGAAATAAGAAAAAATGGAAGGGCAGTAACAAGAATAGAGGTGAATCCAGGAAATGCTTCTTTTGTAATAAAACAGGGCATATTAAAAAGAACTGTTTTGAGTGGATTAAAAAGCAAAAGCAAGGGAATACTGAGAATAACCTAGCTACTACTAGAAACCTAGTAGAGGAGCCTGAAGTCCTTACTGTGTCAATGAATGACACTGGTGAAGAGTGGGTGCTGGATTCAGGCTGTTCCTTCCACATGAGCCCTAGGAGAGATTGGTTCCAGGACTTTGAAAGTGTTGAAAATGAAACTGTGTATATGGGAAACAATAATGCTTGCAGAGTAAAAGGGGTTGGTAATGTGACCCTAAGGGTTAACACAGGAAAAGTGGTAAGATTAACTAGGGTCAGATACATACCTGATCTTAAAAGAAACTTAATTTCCCTAGGCACCTTAGATGAATCAGGATGTTGTTACAAAGCAGAACATGGGTGCTTGAACATATATAGGGGTAACAACCTTATTCTGACAGGAGAGAAAAGAAATGGCCTCTATATCCTTTGTGGAAATTGTCCCCAAAACTGTTTTAACTCTGTGGTTACTTCCACTAACTTGTCCAATACAGAAAAGTGGCACCTTAGGTTAGGCCACATGAGTCAAAGGGGCATGGACATTCTGAAGAATAAAGGGCAGTTTGGGAAGGACAAGACTACTTCCCTTGATTTTTGTGAGAATTGTGTTCTAGGGAAACAGCATAGAAATACCTTCACCAGAGGAACTCACCTAGCAACCACTCCTCTTGAATACATCCACTCTGACCTGTGGGGGCCTGGGAAAGTAAAGTCTCATGGAGGAAATAATTACTTCATGTCTTTGGTGGATGACTATAGCCGCAAGGTCTGGGTATACTTGTTGAAAACAAAAGATCAGGCACTAGCCAGGTTTAAGGATTGGAAAACCCTAGTAGAAAATCAAATGGGAAAGAGGGTGAAGGTCCTCAGAACAGACAATGGGCTAGAATTCTGCAATCAAGATTTTGACAAGTTTTGTAGTGACCAAGGGGTCTTAAGACATAGAACAGTGACATACACCCCACACAATGTAATGGAGGCGTAACGTATGAATAGAACCCTCCTGGATAAGGTTAGGTGCCTGTTAATAACCTCCAATCTCCCCACCTCATTCTGGGGAGATGCCCTTTCAACATCTGCCTATCTGATAAATAGAAGCCCATCCACTGCTATCAATTTAAAGAGCCCCACCCCGAGGAAATGTGGACAGGAAGAGTCCCAACCCTAAACCACCTGAGAGTTTTTGGGTGTGCAGCCTATGCTCACACCACAGGAGGCAAACTGGAACCAAGGTCTACTAAGTGTATATTCCTGGGGTATCAAGAAGGGACCAAAGGTTATAGACTCTGGGAAAGAGATACTCCAGGGGTCAAAATCATTGTGAGCAGAGATGTCATATTCAATGAGGGAGTTTTTCCTTGTAAGGAAACCGTAATGAGAAGCGACTGTGTCAAGAACAGATGATCCCTTTACCCAAATCAAGTTACACCAATTGAGGTGGAGCTACCTATCCAAACTCAAACCACTCAAGAAACTGGAGCTGCTACTGAACATGGAGAAGTAACTGGACAACCTTATCCAGAGCATGAGGATGAGATAGAAACAGTAGATGATACTGAGACCCAACCTAACCACTTGCAAGACTACCAACTTGCAAGAGACAGAACCAGGAGACAGGTAAGGGCACCCATGAGATACTCCTATGCTGACCTAATATACACTGCTCTTCTTGCAGCCATGAAGTACAAAGAAGATTGTAAACCTAAACCTGCAGGAGGCCTCCCGCAGAGACAAAAGAAAGGGACCACTGGAAGGCTGCAATGGAAGCTGAAATGAAGTCCTTGGAGGTGAACAGAACCTGGAAGCTTGTACCAAAGCCTAAGGATTAGAAACTTGTACAATGCAAGTGGCTCTTCAAACTAAAGGAAGGTATCACTGAGAAGGATCCCCTCAGGTATAAGGCTAGACTTGTAGCAAAGGGGTTCACCCAAAGAGAGGGAATTGACTTCAACGAAGTCTTTTCCCCAGTAGTTAAGTACAAGACCATAAGACTTATGCTGTCCATTGTAGCCCATCAGGACCTAGAGCTTGAACAACTTGATGTCACAACTGCTTTCCTCCATGGAGATCTTGAGGAAGAGATCTACATGTGCCAACCTCTAGGGTTCATTGATAACAAGGCCCCCAACCATGTTTGCCTACTGCTGAAATCCTTATATGGTCTAAAGCAATCCCCTAGACAATGGTATAAGAGGTTTGACACCTTTATAGTAAGTATAGGATTCACTAGGAGTAGATATGACAACTGTTTCTACTTTGCTGTTTTAGATGAAATGCCTATTTACTTACTGTTGTATGTAGATGACATGTTACTAATAAGTAAATCAAAACCTCTGATTGGTGAGTTAAAGAAGAAACTGAATGCTGAATTCGAAATGAAAGACCTAGGGGATGCTAGAAAGATTTTAGGAATGCAAATTGAGAGAAACATAAGTAAGTGTAAACTGAAAATCCACCAGTACTCATATCTGCATAAGTTAGTAGAAAAGTTTGGAATGTCAGGGTCCAAAACAGTCTCCTTGCCTTTAGCAAACCATTTCACCTTAAGCAAGACCCAATGCCCTAATACTGATGCTGAGTCAATTAGAATGGAGACCATTCCCTATGCTAATGTGATTGGATCCCTGATGTATGCTATGATCAGCACTAGACCTGATCTATCATTTGTGATATCCTTGCTGAGTAGATTTATGTCCAATCCTGGTATGGAACATTGGGGACACAAGTGGGTACTCAAATATGTCGTGGAGGGTCGTGAATGTGGGACTGGAATATTATAAAAGGTCTGCCTCACTTGAGTTGGATGGTTTTGTAGACTCTGATTTTGCAGGTGACAGGGACACCAGGAAGTCAACCACTGCGTATTACTTCACCTTGGGAGGCAACTGCATTAGCTGGAAGTCCCAATTACAGCCTATAGTTGCACTATCAACAACCGAGGCTGAATATGTGGCTGTAGCTGATGTATTCAAAGAGGCAATATGGCTCAAAGGGATACTAAGTGAGGCAAAGCTGACTGAGCTGAAACCAACCATATTTTCAGACAGTCAAATCGCAATACACCTGAGCAAAAATCCAGTATACCATGAGCGAACCAAACACATTGATGTTCGCTATCATTTTGTTAGAGAGCTGATCACTAGTGGGGAGATAGTACTAAACAAGGTTCCCACGGAACATAACCCAGCAGACATGGGTACGAAGATTGTTACTATTGCAAAGTTCAAGCATTGCTTGAACTTACTGTCCATTCAGTAAGCAACTGCAACAAAAGAACAATGAAGGACTCACTGAAGGCAAGCTGCACTAAGCACAGGGGCTATTGTTCAACCCATCAAGGTGGAGATTGTTGAATGATGGCTTGAAACGGTACCGTATTGACACTTAAGTGAAACGACGTCGCTTTGCTCCAAACTGTCAGAATCAATCCTGAGCGTTGATGATAAAGGGAGATCCAACGGGTGACATTTAACCCTAATGTTCTCATATAAAAGCAGAATGTTTTGGCAGTTGAAGCAACACAGTGATTAGTCTTTCGTTTTTCAATTACTCTCTCTTTTTCGGTAAAACACCATTGTTAAACCTTTAGGGTTTCTACAGTTGGGTTGAGTGTTTCCTGTAACTTGAGTGTTGAGTGGCTGATTAGGTCATTTCTGGGTGTATTGTATACACTGTTCTTAGGGGTTCAAGGGTGTAATCTCTAGGGTTGGGTTACGGGTTGAAGAAGGGGTTTATTTCAGTGACTTGTGTTGCTTATTGTGTAATCTGTAAACTTGACAGTTTAGTGCAGCGAGCTCGTGTGATTCTCGAGTTCAACGTGGACGTAGCTTGCTCAATCTTAGAGCAAGTGAACCACGGTAAATCTGTTGGTATTGTGTTTGTTTCTTGATCTTGATTTGTTGCTTGTGTTGGTTGATTCTATCTTTGCGTAGTTTTAACATCCTGGTCCAGTGATCTCAGTACCATCAGTAAAATCTTGGCTGTGCTTGTCACCAGTAGGAAGTAATGTACTTAAATCCGTTACTTCAGAATGGAAACCAGCAATATATTCTTCATCTGAAATTTCTGTTGATGTTTGAAGCTTTAGTCGTGTTGATGTTTGAAGCAACCACCATTCCTGCTCTGCTCCGGTAAAAATGTCCATTATTTTGGTGAGAAGTTCTGTTTCTCCAATAAATTTAGAAACGTCAATCCAGGCGCAGCACTGAAATTGCTTCTTGACATCTGCACTACCGTAGATCTTCCGTAGCGTGCTTGTATTGCTAGGGACTGAGGCAATGTCCCACATGAGAAAAAGTGACGAATTTCGGTCGAGGATTAACTTTTTTACCTGCTCTTTAGTCTTTGGTATATCCTCGGTACCAACACTAGAAGTTGTCAGCAGCTCTACTGGCTCCGTGCTGGTTAGCTGATTCATAAGAAGGCGAATCTCTAAGCTGAAACGAATTTTCAGTTTTGATAACCTCAGCAAGTTGATGATAGACCGAAAACACGTAATGAAATCCTTCTTTTTCTCCAATTTTCAGAAGACTTCCTTGGTCATCCTCTGAACCTTCGAAGATTTTCAACGACTCTTTTAGATTCTCGATGTACTGTGATACTCTTGACTTCACTTATGGTGATTGATGATTGTGGATTCATGGAGTTGTGTGGGTTGGTGGCCGCATAGTCCTTTTGCTTCAAGTTTTTCTAAGGTGGGCCAGTTCTAATGACCAGTGGCCAAATGGCAGGTTTTGATTAGTTTGAGGATGGCAAGAATGACTTGTAAACCCCCCTTCCTTTACAATTTTGCTTTACCAATCTGAGAATCAAGTGAACGAGAAGGAAATTATACTTGAGAACTTCTAATCTTCTCTTATTACAAGAGTCCCTTATCTTTTATCTATTATGTTTTAGTTTTTATATTTCCGCAGTCAAGAGGAAATTTTTGTTATACATGTTTATCTCCTCCATTGTTATAAAATCTGCCGTTAGTGAATCATCTCCTCCAGGAAACGCTTGGCTTATTTTTCAGTGATACTGCCGTTAGTTCATCCCTCTGGTCTCCACTTTCACTTAGACTCTCTTCTCGTCTATTTTCTATTTCAGTTTTCTTCTCTCTCACCACTTCAAATACTTTCAGACACAAACCAGATCACTTCATTTTTCTCTCCTCTCCCATTCTCATATTTATTGTTTCTAAGAAAAAATCTTCTCGTTTGTTAAAAAAAATAATAATAAAAAAGAGGTACCCTATCTTCCCCTTATTTCTCAGTTTCACCATTTCCTGGTTGTCCTGCTATTATCTCTGTTTTCAAACTAATAAAAAAACAAAAAACAAAGGCTGAAAATGGCCGAGGTACTCGTAACCCCAGATCTTGTTTAGGACTTTGGCAAGTCGTTGGTTGCTCTGATCGGGCGTCGATTTATGTACTTGTTCAAGTACAAAAGGAACATCAAAATTCTCGAAGAACAAGTTAGGAGGCTGAAGGATGCAAGAGACGAAGTGGAAGCTAGGGTCGTTTATGCTGAAAGAATGGAAGAGATCAATCATCAAGTTATCCTTTGGCTAGCAAATGTGAACTCCGTCATTCTTGAAGCAGGGAAATTGATTCAAAAGCAAGAAAACGACGCGCGAAGGTTCAACCAGTTGTGCTCCAACTTGATAACCCGCTACAAGGACGGCAAGAAAGCATATGAAATTAGGTGGGCTGGTGAAGTCATTTGGCGCGAATTCAACTCTGAAGGATTTGACTATCCTAATAATCCACATGGGTTGCTTTAAATGATGCAAAAACAGACATGATTGGGGTTCATGGGATGCATGGTCTTGGCAAGACCATGCTTGTGCAGGAAGTTGGTTGGCAGGCCAAGAAACACAATTTCTTTGACGAAATGGTTTTCATAAAGGTAACAGAAACTCCGAATGTAAATAAGATTCAAACAGAAATTACGGATAAATTAGGTCTACAATATGATAAAGAGAGTGCAAGAGCAAGTAAGTTATATGAAAGATTGAAGAACAATAACAAAATCCTTTTAATTCTAGATAATATTTGGGAAGATCTCGATTTAAAGACTATCAGGATTCCTTTCGGATCTGACCGTGGGGGTTGTAAACTACTGCTCATAACAAGAAAAGTAGAAGTAGACGTGTTAGAGACTATGGATTGCACAATTAAAATTTTTGAGATGGGTTTTGTAACTAAAGAAGAAGCTTGAAGACTATTTAAGAAGATTACAAGTAATTAAATCATAGAATTTTTACTTTTCGTTTTTGGCTTTCAACATGTTATCACTTATTTTTTAGATGGCTAAGCCTATTTTGTAATTGAATGTTAGTCAAATTTTCTAAGCTCTTAGAAATAAATTTTTTCAGTGGTGAATGGATATGGATTTAGAAGTTTTAATTAATTTTTGAAGTGGTTTTATTGGCTTTCACAATAAAGTTAAAAAGAACCTATATCCTTAACACGATTTTAGGTATTCAAATTAAGGGTGAAAAGAAACTAAGACTTAGTTTGTGATTGTTTTAGCTTCTTCCTTCACTTTTGGAACAATTTTACAAATAATCAACTTTTAATAAAAGTTTTTAAGTGTTTGTTTTGTTAAATGTTTAAATTTTTAATTTTTTTTTTTTTTTTTTATACTTTTGAAAAATGATGGGTGACTAAAATATGTTTCTTTTTTAGATTAATTTTTTAATTAACAAAATATATTAAAAATAGATTATTTAAAACTAAAAACAAAAAATTAATAGAACTGTAGAATGGTCGAAGTATCGTCGAATGATAGTTGATGATGCGTTTGATGACATCACCCTCTCAATTGGGTAGATCACTAACTGATCTACCCAATGGAGTAGTCAAAATGGTTGGAATATGCACCGTTTTGTCGTAGTGGGCTGGGAAATATCCAAGCAACCTTTTCTAGCCTAATGCGGTGAAACTGACCAATATGACTACTCCATTGGGTAGATAGACCGACAGGCGATCTACTAAATAGAGTGGGTGGTGTCGCTGGACACGCCTTCAGTGACGGTGTCTGGCCACCATCGACAGCCAATGTTTGGTCACCACTCCATCGGCTAGTTCTAAGGTTTTTTTTTTAATTTTTTAATTTTATTATATTATTTATTTAACTAAAAAAATTAGAATTTATGTTAACTTTAGGGTTTTTTGGTAATTACCATTTCAAAAGCAGTTTTTGAAATCTAAAAGTTACAAATTACTGCTTTTGAAATCATTTTATAGAACAAATTATTTCATAATCAGCTTGTTCTATAATCATTTTTCAAATTAGTTTAGCTAATATTTTTTGGGTTTTGGATTATGAAATAAGTGATTATGTGAGAAGTTACAGCAATTCCAAACTTAGCTTACAAAATAAGGGGGTGTTTGTCTAAGCTTATAAGCTGGTCAAACTTGCTTATAAGCTCTAAAATTAAGCTGACCTGTTTGTTTATAATTTTTTGAGCTTATAAGTTGAGCTTATAAGCTAAAAAAATAAGTTGGGGGGGAGGTACTTATTTTTTTTTGGCTTATAAGCACTTTGCTTATAAGCTAGTTTGACCAAGTATATTACCACATTATCCTTGTTTAATTTTAAAATTCCATAGTATGTCCTTGTTTAATGTAGTACCTTTTTTAGTAATTTTATAATAAAATATACTTATAAGCCACATTTTACCAAACACGTCAATTACTTATCAGTCACTTATAAGTACTTTAACCAAACACGTAATTGCTTAAAATTTTAAACGCTTATAAGTTAATTTTCATAAGCTCAGACAAACACCCCCTAAGTAACTTATATATATTTGTAGCTATATCAGAACATCTATTGAATCTTTAAGCTTAGAAAATGAGATCTTTTGGGGGACTGATGATGAAAAATTAGATATATAGGTTATAACTTAAATGTTAGGAAAAAAAATCGAGAAATAAACTTATGAATTGATATGGTGGTGACATTGTATATCCATTGCAAAACTTTTTTCTTCATTAAAAATTAAAATTTAGTTCTAAAAAAAAAAAATTCAAATAAGTATATAAGAAATTAGATTTTTGGATATATAGGTGGAGCCTCAAAAGAACTACAGGTGAGAAGAAATTAAAAAGTAAATTTAATAATTCAATTTAAAGATAAGTTTATAATTTTAAAAAATATTAAAAAGCAAAATTCTTTAATTTCAGAAAACCCCTAAAGATAGAAATAATCCAAATACCTTTCACGCTGTAAAATCTTAAATAACTCCCTGCCAATTCTTAAGAGTCCTACTGATTAAGTAAAATTTCAGACACCCCCTCATTATATAACCTAACCCGGGCCTAAAGCCCGGTTGGCCCAGCCTGGGCTGGGATTTTGCAAACCCAGGCTTTTTCTCAGCCCAGGCCTCCATTTTTAGAAAAACCAGGGCCTGCCTCGGGCAAGCCCAGGGTATTTACATCCTTATTAATTATATTAACTAACACCGACTTTCTCGAAAATCTAGGATTTACATTATTTTCGACTTATTTATTATCTTACTAAGCTCCAATTATAAGTTTTTTTATGTGCTGTTAGATAGATTTTCATTAAAGTTTGAAAAGAGAAATTATAATTCTGATTCTAATTCTTAAAAGTGTTCCAAATTACTCCATATACTTGATAAAAACTTATGCTCCCTCCTCTCCCTTTGACGTATAATCCTTGCTCCTGTGCAGGTAACGTTGATGAAAACTTGTATCTAATACTCTTCAACATAATGTATTAAATGAATGTGGAGGCTTGCCCTTAGCCATTGATACTATAGCAAGAGAATTAAGGGGCAAAATAAATCAATCTCAATGGGAAGATACCTTACAAAATCTAAGGACAGTTCCCCGAAGATTTTAGGCTTGCTGGAGAAATGGAAATAAAATGTTGAACATAATTTGAAATGCTGTTACTGATGTTAGCTGTTGTTAATTTTTATTAGGATACAGTGTGGTGACCTGCTGAACTCGTGCCATTTGAGTCAGCGGTTGAGTCAGTTATGGATTCCTTGATTCACGAGGTAATTTCAAGAAGCTGTTGGTGTTTCATTATGTCATTAACAGTATATAATATAAGCATGCGTTTCTGTATCTTGTTAATTCAATGAAAACCAAAGCCATTTCACTCATTATTCTTGCTGAACTGAAAGCAATTACTGATGCAGCAGTTTCACAGTAGAGGCCCTAATACCAATATAATGCAGCGTGGACAGAGATCAAAAATCAGTAACTAACTATAGCTTTAGATCTATCAACTGAATTGCTGGGCTCCAGCTTCACACGCTTTGAGTGGGTTTGCTTCATCCAGTCAAGGCAGTCCTCCGCAGTCCCAGAGGGATGGGCAAGCTGCCATGCAAGCAGTTTTTGTTGCTGCAAAGTAAAGAATGAATTAGCCTTTCAAACTTCAAATATTTTCTTTTTTGGGCTCTTAGATGCATAAAGATTGCCTTACCCACTCCCTAACAAGTGGCCTTCCGGATTTAAGCTGCAAAACATTCATAATCTCTTTCCCATTAACCGAAGGTTTCACATCCCACACTTTCTCAAGACCTGGACTCCGACAAACAAATTGAACATCAGACAAGACATGTTGAAACTTTGTTTCATGTTTAATATCAAGCATCATGCTTGTATGCTTGTATTCATCCCAAAGTTATATCTACAGAATGATGAAACTTTATTTTGTTTCATTTCTAGAGATTAAGAGTCATCTATTGGTTTCAATCTTCCAATACTCTCAAACTTCAGTTTGACCATATTCTAAAACCAATTTAAAACATTTTTTTCTTTTTCAAATCAGCCATCCAAGCAGCCAGCCGGCATACTCACATAGTGGCCATGCTTAAGTATCAATGAATTGTATTTCTTAAACTTTTCGCTTACAGATACAACATAAAAGAATATGCATTTAGCAATCTATATTCCGGAGGATCAAACAATAATTACAAGTAAGAATTAACAGTGAACTGTAAGGACTACAGAAAGGAACATTTGCCATACCTAGTTTCGTAATCGAATTCTAAACTGCCTCAAATAAATCTCTACTTTTGTCCAGTTGAAAGTTCTCGTTTAGAATATCATCAGTGTGGTCAACATCAGTGGGATATAGCAAGGAAGAGCCAACAAGGCAACTCGACAAAAATCTTTGATTTCTATGAGAAGAAATCCTGTATAAGAATAAGAAGTCAGCCATAAGGAATCTATGTAACTCAAGGTATATCATGCAAGATAATGTGCTTGGAATAAAAGAAATACAATGATTATGCAAATACCAAGTCAAGGGATGCTGTATGGAAAAAAAAAAAAAAAGTTAGCGTTGTCTTTGCTATTGTGGATGCTTTGTCCACATTCTTCATTTTGTTCCTCAATAATGCATATCTTTTTTATTTCTATTAGAAATATATATAAATAATTTTCAGAAATTTACACAGAATTACGGAAGGCTTTCCCCAGAAGAATTGTCACTGGCAACTAAAAGCAAGACCTTCTCAAAATCACTAACATTAGATAAAACAGCAGAAACTTCATACCTGTCAAAACTCTGAATTTCGAAGGAACAGAGTCATTAACCAATTCTCTACCCCAATCAACTTCAACAAGTTTGATCTCCTCAGTGGATATGAGAAATGGAATCAAGGATAAGAATTTCTCCAATGACTTGTGAATGTTCATTACCGAGAAAGAAAAGAAAAACCTAAGTTAAGATACAACAAGAAAGTATATTTCGGCATACAGTTTCAGCATCACTGCATTTTCGCTAGAGAGACTCCCTGAAAATGTAGTCGACAACAGGTATCTGCATGGACAGAGGTTTAGCCTTCAAGCAGCAGATAAAAGAGATTTTTTGAATTCATGCTGAGATATAAAAGCATAGAAAGCAATATTAAAACTTATGAACTGTCATCTGCTTTCTTATTCACTCTAGTGGCACACTTTAGGTTTAGGCAGTTCAAGCCAGGGATTATTCAAGGCATTCAAGATTGTTCTCCGTTTTCTATTCATATTAACTGGAAATGAGTCTGAGTCCGTGAGTTTTGTGTCTTGAAACGGCAGTGTTTTGTCTACAAGCAATCTGATTTACCACAGATCGAATGAAGATTAGAGCAAAAAGGTGAAAATTTGGCGAATTGTTGGAGATTATGTGCTGGAGATCACTAAGAAAAGAAAGAGAGCAAAAAACGATTGAAGAAAAAGTGCCTGATTTTTCTTAAGTTCAAAAGAGTTTACACTTCAACTAATAAAGCAGATTTTTTACACTATTACACCAAACATGCAGACATATAAAAGCTTAATTTAATCTGAAGCTACTGACTTAATACCAACTAAACAACAACTCTGTAACACATCCCACATAATCTGGGATACATATCAAGCATTACAAAAAGAGTAAAACTTTGCAGTATTACAAATGGACCCCTGGCAGATTGCCTTTCAGTTTTACCGCCAAAAACATGTTTGAACATCAGTTGAACTGCTGCATTTCCAGCCAAGTATCAACCTTCAACACTCCTCCTTGATGGTTGGCTGGAAACACCAAGTCTGAATCTGAATTCTTCAAACTTGGCTTTGGAGACAGCCTTGGTCATGATGTCAGCCACTTGATGTTCACTCTTGCAATGCATTAGATTTACTTCACCATTTTGCTCAGCTTCTCTCACGGCATGGAACTTAATATTTATGCGTTTTGTTCGTCCATGCTGCACAGGATTCTTAGCCATAGCTACTGCAGATTGGTTGTCACACATGATAGCAGTAGCCTTGTTCTGTTTCAGCTTGAAGTCATCAAGAATTTTCCTTAACCAAATAGCTTGATTCACAGTGCAGCAACTGATATGTACTCTGCTTCAGCTGTGGATTGAGCCACAGTTTCCTGTTTCCTAGAAAGCCAGCAAATAGCTCCATGATTCAGGAAGAATGCAAAACCTGAGGTGCTCCTCATATCATCTGTTGAACCAGCCCAATCACTGTCCGAATAGCCAATCAAACCAAAGTCCTCTGATCTCTTGAACCATACTCCATAGTCAGTGCTTCCTCTGACATACCTCAGCACCTTTTTTGCTGTTTTGAAGTGAGTTTCAGTTGGATTACTCATGAATCTGGACAGCAGACTAGTTGCATACATTAAATATGGTCTAGTTGTTGTCAAATATAGCAAACACCCTATTAAACTCCTATACAGACCTTCATCAACTTTCTCACCATCTTCATCCTTTGACAACTTCAAATTTGGTACTAATGGCAGATTTACTGGTTTGCAGTTTTCCATACAGAATTTCTTTAGCACTTCACTTGCATATCTTCTTTGATTCACAAAGATCCCATCAACATGTTGATCAATCTCCATTCCAAGGAAATAGGACATTCCACCCAAATCAGTCATTTCAAACTCACTTTGCATGGATTTCTTGAATTCATCCACTTGAGTTTGATTGCTTCCAATAACTAGAAGATCATCCACATATAGAGAAATAATCATCAAGTCATCTTCAGCTTCTCTAATGTAAAGGGTGTATTCATTTGGACTCCTAACAAAATCCAGTTGGAGGTGGTCATTAATCCTGCACTGTGCCCTCGGAGCTGTTTTAGGCCATATAAGGCCTTCCTCAACATGTACACCTTTCCTTCTTGTCCTTGGATCACATATCCTTCAGGTTGTTCAATGTAGATCTCTTCATTCAACCAGCCATTCAAGAAGGCAGATTTTACATCCAATTGGTGAACTTTCCGGGGAGGTGGGCGCCAGCTGCAGCGGCTGACCTAATGGTGTCATGCCGTGCAACAGGAGCAAATGTCTCCAGGAAGTCCACTCCATATTGCTGTGCAAATCCCTTAACCACAAGTCTGGCCTTATGCTTGAACTGACCCATCTGGATTCACTTTTTCGAAAATCCACTTCACTTGGATAACTTTTCTGTTTTCTGGTCTATCCACCAGCTTCCAGGTTTGGTTTTTTTCAATCATGGCTAACTCCTCCTTCATGGCACTCCTCCAGGATTCTGATTGTGCAGCCTCTAAGTAACTTGAAGGTTCCATTTGAGCTAGGTTGCACTCATACACATCGGCAAGTGTTATTGGTTCCCCACGCACCACTTCTTCTGGATTCCTCCCCGAGTCTTCTTCAATTTGTTCAAAGTTGAACCTCACTCGATTGAGGTTGAGCATCTACATCAGCTCTACCCTTTTCCCAGGTTCGAGTCCTCTTTCATCAACCTTAACATCCCTGGACACTACAACTTTTCGGGAGTCGGGGAATGTAAAGTTTGTAGGCCTTGACCTTGGTCATGCACTCCTAAAAATTGGGGGTACTGTCACACTCCTTATCCTCCACTCTTAGTCCTCTTAGCAAGGTGGCACTAGGACATAGCAAAGACTTCCAAAAATCTTCGGAGTTCATCCTTGTTGGTTTGGTTCCAGTCCGAGCTTCAAAAGGTGTTTGGTTTTTAAGGCTTTGGTGGGAATTCTATTTAGTAGGTAGACACTTGTGTTTGTTCATACGCCCAAAATGGTTTGGGAAGATTTTTCTCACCATTAAACACCTTGCCATTTCCATGATTGTCCTGTTTTTCCTTTCACAAACTCCATTCTGTTGTGGAGTGTATGGGCTGCTGTATTCATGCCTTATTCCAGCTTCAGTGTAGATTTTTTCAAACTCTTGAGAGGTGTATTCAGTGCCATTATCACTTCTCAAGATTTTGATTGATTTTTCAGTCAAATTCTCTACTTCAAGTTTGAATTTCCTGAATGTTCCAGCTACCTCACTTTTCTGTTTTAGGAAGTAAATCCACCCCATCCTAGACCAATCATCTATGAACAATACAAAGTATTTGCTCCCATTAAGTGATAAGGTTTGCATAGGTCCACATACATCCGAGTGAACAAGCTGAAGTTTTTCAAAGGCTCTCCAAGCTTGGTTCACTGGGAATGGTTTCCTACTCATTTTGCCTAGTTGACACACTTTGCACACACCCCTTTGCTGCTCAACAATAGGCAGATTCTGGACTAAGTTTTTTGTCTGCATTTCAGTCAAGTTTCTATAGTGTACATGGCCTAATCTTTTGTGCCACATTTCGGTTTCATCCTCTCTAACATTACATCTTTGTGTTTGGAGCACCTTTCCACATTATTGGGAAGCTTTTTCCCTACCATTTTCACTCTCAAAATCTCATTACCCTCACTGTCTTGAATAATGCGGGATAATGCAGATTGATTTTTAAAATGCAGTGCATAGTTCCTTTCCAGCATTTGTCCCACACTCAAAAGACTTTGACTTATATTGGGTGCATAAAGTACATTTGAGATTAGTTTTGTACCTTTTGGAGTTTGGATTGCTACATCTCCTTTGCCTCTTGCTTCCACACATTCTCCATTCCCAACTTTAATCCTTGACCGATGAGAGTGATCCATGTTTACAAAGCAGCTCAAATCATTTGTCATGTGATGTGTGCACCCAGTCCAATCGCCATGTATCATCACGAGGTTTGGGACCGGGTTGGATGAGGCCACAAAGGCAAGTCTCTGTCTCCCGCACAGCCTGTTGTTCATCATTGTTGAGCTTCTTTGTTGACTGCTCTCCCTTGTTTCTGCATACTTTTTCAATATGCCCAAACTGTTTGCAAGCCCTACAGCGTATACAGTGTCGAACCAACATTTATACTCGCATGTCCCTTCCTTTTGCAATGAGAACAAGTGGAAAATTTCGCATCCCACCACTTTGTTCCATTGGTTGTTGGACCTTTCTTTTCCTCTCTTTTCTCCGCTTGCTTTCTGTAATTTCCTTGCAGTTTGCCCTTGTAGGTTGCCCGGCATTGCTCCTTCATTTGCATCTTCAAGCCTTAGGAGCCTTCTTTGCTCTTGTGCTGTAGAGCATGGACCACCCTCGTCATTGTGATCTGAGTCAGGTCCTTTGAGTCCTCCAAGGATGAGATCTTAGCTTCAAACCTTTTCGGCAGGCTCACCATCACCTTTTCCACAATCCTACTGTCTGGCATCTGCACTCCAAGGAGTCGATTTTGTTGACAATGTTCATTAACCTATCAACATATTCTTTCACCTTCTCACCTCTTGCATCCTTAAAGTTTCAAACTCCCTTCTCAAATTCAAAACCCTGCATGTTCCTTGTAGTGTCACTTCCCATGAACTCTTCTCTCAACTTGTCCCATGATTCCTTAGCGTTTCGCATGCCATAATCCTTGTAAAAACAAGGTGCATGATGACTAAGTGGATGTGGGACGAGGCTCTTGGAGCTTTTGATGCTTCCTCTTCATGCATTCGGATTTGATTAAGGGTAGGATTTGGTCCCAACTGAGGGGGTTGTCTCTCTTCCTCTACATACTGCCAGAGTCCTTGGCCCCTCAGGTAAGCCTTCATTTTAACTGACCAAATATGGTAGTGTTCACCGTTGAACACGGGAGGTAGAAGAAGGCTGTTGGGGTAGTCATTTGATCAAGAAAAAAGCAGTGCAGGTGCAAGGCGGTTTTCCGATGGGAATTTGGATGAGTTGTTTGGGAAGGAAATGTTCAGTTTTTGTTGGGATCAACTCAGCTCTGATACCATGTTGGAGATTATGTGCTGGAGATCACTAAGAAAAGAAAGAGAGCAAAAAACGATTGAAGAAAAAGTGCCTGATTTTTCTTAAGTTCAAAAGAGTTTACACTTCAACTAATAAAGCATTTTTTACCCCCACTATTACACCAAACATGCACATATAAAAGCTTAATTTAATCAAGCTACCGACTTAATACCAACTAAACAACAACTCGTAACACATCCCACATAACTGGGATACATATCAAGCATTACAAAAAGAGTAAAACTTTGCAATATTACAAATGGACCCCGCGCATTGCCTTTCGTTTACCGCCAAAAACATGTTTGAACATCGCTTGAACTACTGCATTTCCAGCCAAGTATCAACCTTCAACACGAATCTTGGTATGAATCTTGTAAATTCAACTTCGAGTTTCAGTTTTCCAAGTTCACTACCTGCTGTTTCTGTAAAGCTCTTTGAAAACAATTATAACTACTAGAAAGCTCTTTGAATTAGATGTTTGAAACAATTCTTTTGGAGAACTGTTTCAAACAGTTTTTAAGTTTAAGGATCAAAGCGAGTTTTTGGTTATTAAGAAACTGCAAGTTTGTGAATTGACTACTTAGTGTAGTGGGGGTGAAGATGTTGCAGGGGAGCAATGGCATGATTGTAAATTTTGGATTATTGCCAAGAAGTAATTTTGTGCAGCTTTTTTCTTCATTTTGGTCATACGTCTCAACAGTGGCAATAAGGTGCTATGGGTAAAAATTGTTTAAAAATTAATAGAATACAATAGATAAAAATATGAAGGGTAGAAGTGAGAAAATCATAACTTCAGGGTACATGTAATGGCGCGCTTAAATACGCTGCAAGTGCTTGATTCAGAAGAAATATGTAAATCAATTAATATGCTTATCTCTTAGTCATCTTAGTATAAGTCTCTGGGGTTCTGGTAGCTACTTTTTTATGTTTCTTGCGTGCCATGAGTCACCAATTGAAGTTTGTAGTTCAAGAGATCTTTGAACTTTATCACCTTGGTCCTACATGGATTCTTTTGAACAAACCTTATTTAGTCAATGTTCAACTTTACTATATGTCCCCATAGGTGGCTGAAGTTCAAACTTTGGCAACTAAAATATTGATTTCTTTTTTCCGGGATTTGTATTTGATCCTGACAAATGCAGCTGACTTACCTTGGGAGAGAAAACATTACTGGTTTATGACATTGCCTATCTGATCTTTCAAATCTTCAACTACTAGATGTAAGTTCTCTTATAGATTGATGAGTCTAGCGCCATCGGTAGCTTCTTTTCAGAATCTTTTAAGTTCTGAAAAATTATAGTTGTAATGAGTTGATGAAGTTAATAACACCTTCAATAGCTAGAAGCTTGGTGCAGTTGAGAGAAATGAGCATAGAGAATTGTGAAACGATGATAGAAATTGTAGAAAATGTGGAAGATGCAACAATGCGTATTGAAATTCTTTTTAACAATTTGAAGGAGTTGTCACTTGCAGAGCTAGAAAGTCTTACATACTTTTCCTCAGGGAATTACTCTTTCAATTTCCCGTCTTTGGAAGAGTTAATTATAAGAGAATGTCTCAATATGAAGACTTCCTCTCAAGGAATCTTAAGCACACCAAAGTCACCCATAGTCATTTTTGAGAGGTGGGATGGATGGGAATTGGAGAAAATGTATTTAGAGAATCAGGAGAGTGACCTCAATACAAGCATCCAAAAAGAAAAACAAGTATGTATTCAATTAATTGCTTTAATTCAAAGTTAGTTTGTGTATAGACTGAGCATTATTGTTGAACTAGTGGTCAGCACACACTTGGACACCTCACTTCTCTACTAGAATACACCAAACTTCGACTAAATTTTTTTAAGATACTTCTAAAACTTCACTGTTTTATAAATTTCTAGCGACCATTAGTTCATCATATTTTATTTTTCTCCTTGGTTCCTGTTAAATATGTATAAAATTATTATATGTTTTTAAGGGAAATATTAATTTTAATTTTGATTGACATGATTATTTTTTGGGTTGACTCCAATTTGAAGGAATTGAAATTAAGAGGAAGGGACATCATGTTGATTTGGGAAGGAGATTTTCAAGAGAGATTTGGCGAAGTAAAAACTCTTCAATTGGTTAAGGATGAATATGCAAATATTCCAATTCAAATCCTTCTCAAATTTAAAAGTGTATTTCTCTTTCATTTAGACAGTTAATGTTTTAATTTATAAATAAAATAAAAGTATGGAAGGTTAGGGATAAAATATTTAGATAAAACTCATATGATATTTTTAATAAAAGATATACATATTTTGTTGTTATGGTTTATAGATAATCAAATCATTCTAGGCATCATCGATTTTTTTATTATTTAAGTGATCCAACGATTTTATATTTACAGGTGGGATAGAAATACCTTACATGCTTAAACTTTTTTTTCTTAAATAGTAAAATAATGGTGATAATCTTTGAAAAAGTACTCTAATGTTTAACCCAAATATTAAAACTGACTTTTTTGAATTGTAAATGAAAACCTAGCCTCGCATTCTGAAACACTCATAATTACAATAAGTATTGAGACATAAATAATATTTTCTTAAAGAGCTCAGAACAGTTGTGCAGCGTGAATCATGCTATATGATCAAGATTTATAAACAAAGTCATGCTAAAGAGATGCTTCAGTAAGTGTAATACTATGATATACCAATGCATTATCCCAAAGATGCTTGTAATCAAGGACCAAGCCTCGTGAGGCCCATTAATCTTATCTTCTTCTAATCTTTTAAAATTATTCTCAATGAATTAACTTCCTCAAAGCTATGAAATTTCAAATAAAATTGAATATATACCAAACCAAAATAAAAGATTGTTGATCTACAAAACATCACAACAGTAAGATCAAAAATATAAAATATTAATTTGTTTATGTACAAGAAAGAAATGAAAGGGTTTTAGTAATTTGTCATGTAAATATATTTTATATTGTGCAAGCAATCGAGATTGATACTTATTTCATAAATATATATTAATCAAAAGAGAATCTCGTAAATTCAATTAATTATCGTCAAACATTCTAATACCTTGAATTATCTCTCAACTTTTTTTTTTTTTTTTTCCAACCTCATTGAATTTCCATCACAAAATTCCATGGATAATAATCACCAGTTGGCGACTCAGTTGGAGTCTCACACCGATTAGGCACGCTCAAGCCTATTAGTTTATAAGAGAGGTTAATCCTCCTATTCAACAAAGCCTTATTGGGTGAGGAGTCAGACTCATCTCAAATTCTATCAGACTCAATGATCAACTATGACTCTTAGTATATTATTTAAGATGTCTTGAATTCAATCTACTTGGTTTGTTAATAAGGGTTGTCATTAGGGGGATTTATCCGACCGTCAACTTCATGATCCTAAGAGATTAATTGGACTCTTAATATATTATTCAAGATATCTTGAATTTGATCAATTTGGTTTGTTAATAAGAGTTGCTATTAAGAGGATTTATTTGATCATCAATTTTATGATCTTAAAAGATTAATTGAAGTGTGTGTAAATTAATCTAGATACCCTTTGTTAAAAAAAAATAATAATAATAATAAAAAAATTCCATGGGTAATAATCCTGGGCCAACCCCAATTGTCGTCGGTAGAAAATAATTAATTTGGAGAGAATTCTCTTCACATGCATCCAATTTTGAATACTCTCTTTTCATGTACCTTTCTCTTTAATAATCATGGCACATTTTAAAGAAAAACAGGGTTCCTGTCTGAACAACATCTTATCATAGTCTCGATTTCTTTATCTTTTGTTTTCTTTGCCCTTTTAATATTTGGACTTTTGTTGATGGCTCAAGTGGTGGGTCTCCATCTTAAAATCAATGCATTGATGTTTTCTGTAATTATTTTCTTTTTAGACACGTGGTCTTTAGTTTAAACTTTAATTTTAATTGTATTTGAATAAGTAAAAAAGTTCAAAGATGAAATTACTTTTATGGATCATATCATATGCAGTTCAATTATTGATGCCCAAGCAGTGGGTTTCCACTTTTATGGAAAATAAAATTGGGAATAGGAGAAAATGCTTTTACAAACACGTTTTGCCGTTCTGGTAGTTTAAAGAAAAACAGGTTCCGTCTGAACAACATCTTATCATAGTCTCGATTTCTCCACCTTTTGTTTTCCTTGCCCTTTTAATATTTGGACTTTTGTTGATGTTTTCTGTAATTATTTTCTTTTTAGACACGTGGTCTTTAGTTTAAACTTTAATTTTAATTTTATTTTATATTAGAATAAGTAAAAAAGTTGAAAGATGAAATACTTTTATGGGTCAGTTTGGTTCGGGGTTAAGTGACATTACTGGGGTAATGTTATCTTATATTACTTGATTACCACGTTTGGTTGTCAAGTAATATAAAATATGCGATCTTTCTTAAATACCAAGTAGTTACTTATTGGTAATATGATGAGTAATCGTCTTACCTCTATTTTCTTAGGTTTTCGAGATTACGAGGTTATCTTTTTTTGTTACAATTTTATCCCTTATTAATAAAAATTTTGGACAATAATACCCCTACTTTAAAACAAATTTACATTAACATCCTATTTCAATTTTACCCTTGTTTAATTAAAATTTTGGACAATAATGCCCTTATATTTAAAATAATTTACAGACCACCACTGCCATCCGGACAGACCACCACCACGACCACCCGGCCACCACCGTAGCGGCGGTCAACCACCACGGACCACCGTGAAAAATTGCCAGAGTCCGTAAAAACACCGAAAAGGTGCAGCTGGGAGGCTCCGGGAGGTTTCTCTATGGCCGTTTTTGGCCATATTAATGGCCGAAAACGGCCAATCCGGGCCGATTCGGCCGTACGGCCGATCCCTTGATCGCATCTCGGAAATGGCCGAGAATAGATCGGCCCGATATGGCCGCGGCGGCCATTAATATGGCCAAAACGGCCAATCCGGGCGATCTGGCCCGATATGGCCTGCTGGCCATCAATATGGCCAAAAGCTAAAACGGCCATAGCGAGCCTCTTGGTCACGGTGACGTACTCACAGGCACATCCGGCGGTGGCGGATGGAGGTGGGGGTGATTTCGTCATAAATTAAAGTTTTATATAAGCGGGGGTGTTTTAGCTAAATCTGAAATATTGGGGGTTAAAAGAGTTATTCAAAAATTAATAATAAAAATAATTTTATATTAATATTTAAAAGGGGGACAATTTAGTAATTTAAATAGCATACCCACCAATTTATTCCCCATAACCAAACATATTAATATAACATACCCACCAACTAACCAAACATATTTTTCTAAAGATTCTCAGTAATCTTTTAAGGTAATCTATCTTTCCAGTAATTCAATATTCCCAATAATCTAACATTCTTGAACCAAACGCCCCCTTATGTATCATATCATATGAAATGCAGGTCAATTATTGATGCCCAAGCGGTGGGGTCCACTTTTATTGAAAATGAAATTGGGAATACAAGAAAATGCTTTTACAAACACGTTTTGCCGTTTTGGTGCTTGGAAACTTTATAGAAACGACTTTGGATCCACCTGGAATTAGCAAGTACTCAAGTGCTTTCTTCGTCTTTTCCTCCTTCAATCTTCTTTTACTTTTACTTTTATTCGTGTTCACGTGGTGGGTCTCCACTGTAATCAACTATTCACATTAAATTTAAAAATCAAAAGACTCTCTTCTTCTTCTTCATTTTTCTTCTATCCCTCAATTTTCAGAAATCACTCAAAAACACTCTCACTCAAACCTCTCTCACCCCTTCAGATACCACTTAAAATACTTTTCCGCTATTCTTGTTCTGTTATTTGATTTTGCACCTGTTATTATCTCTGTTTTATTTTTTACTTATTTTTCAAACTTGAGGAAGAAGTGATGGAGAAAAAAAAGTGTTAAAATGCCCCATATCATTGGTTGTACTTGGGCTATATCTCGATCTAGACAGGTGAGTATGACTTATCCACCTGATGGGCCTGACTTTAAATCACTGGTTCCATTGCGGGCGTTTGTTGTTTGAACCCATCAGAAGAAACCCCATATTAAATAAAGTTATATGCACAACATGTTCTTAAATATTAGAGATGGCAATGGGCCCATATTTTCGGGTACCCGGCCCGGCCCATACCAAAAAGGCCGGACTCTATCCAATGTTCGCGGGCTTGGGCTTGGGCCTGATTTTAAGGCCCAACCTCAAGTACAGGCCAGGCCTGGGTATGTCTTCAGGCCCAGTCCGACCCGATAATTTTAGTAGTAATTATATTAAATTACCCTTATACTATATATTTTATTACAAGATTATCTTACATATATATATATTCATTTTTCTCAAATCCTACATGGATGGATGGATACACTTTATGGAAAGTTATTTATATATTTGGTGAGTATTCAAAAATAAATTAATATTTAAAAATTATTTCTAGAATTAAAAATATAAAAAAAATTAAAATTTATTGATATTTAAAAACTCACATTATAAAAATGGACAGGCTTGGGTCGAGCCTGAGGTTACAAAAAGCCCATTGGGCTGGGCTTAGACTTTATTTGTCATACCCGTCATGGGTCCAAGCTAGACTTGGGCCATTGTCATGAGGTCGGACTTGGGCCTGGGCCAAGGGGCACCCGGTCCCAGCCTAACCCATTGCCATCACTATTAAATATTCTACTATTATCAAACTTCTTTTTCTTACTTTAATAAATATTTGTGTGTCCAACTCCCAAGGCTTGCTTAAAAGAGTCGTTGTAGTTGATTTTAAAGGGGCATTTTCTAACAGGAGCAAATTCGTTATAATCAACGGAATCAATTTTTAGTTAAAATTATTTGAATAGATAAAATCCATCCTGATCTTAAAATTGTGAATTATACAAAACTTAATTAAATTTGTTGGCAGAAAAAAAAAAATATATATTAGGGGTATTCACATAATTTAGTTAAAATTATGTGGTCGAATCAATCAAAGAAATTAAAGAAGCTGGAAAATTGTTCTTTCTTAGTTGTATTATGAATTATGATTATTGTCCTCTCTCTCTCTTTTACTAGACAATAATTCAAAAGAGTCTTTTCAGTTTATTTTAATGTGGTATTTTCCATCAGTAAAGAAAGACAGGTTCCTATCAATGTCTTGTCATAGTCTCAATTTCTTTATTTTTTTGTTTTCTTCCCATCTTTGATATTCACGGTAGGTCCCACCGTAATCAATTATCATGTTAGACTTTTAGCAAAATAAAATTTAAAAATAACGAAGGAATAAATATATTTTATTAATATATTATTATATTATTAACATGTTAGGTTATATGGTTAATAAATTTGGTGATAAATTAATTTGGTCGAAGTTCAATAATAATCATAATTAAAAATTTTATTAATTAGAAATAAAATTATAATAAAATTAAGATTATCAAATCATTTTATAAAACTTAAGAAAGAGGGTGATATTCAAGTTACCTCTATATAATCTAGTAATCTACTATAATTATTAGTAATATTAAAAGATTATCGAAATATTTTATTATTTAATAACCAAACATAATGAGATTATCCCCAATCAAATAATATTTTAATTTGCAAGTTAACGTAATTAGTTGACGTTAGCATTGAAGAGCGGTTATTTATTATTTTCCACAAAAGTGTTATAAATAATAATTACAACAATGGAGGGGTAATTTCTAAAATTCTCCCTTAAAAAAATTAATTTATAAAACTAACTTTGGGGTGTACATTACTTTATCAACTAATATGTTCACGTTCATTTATAAAACAACAGTGGGGACCCAATTTTTATTTATATTTAATATCTGATAATTCACCCTTCAAATGCCAATTTTTATTTATTTTATTATTTGATAATATTTGCAAATATTTTATTCATTTTTAATAATTAATATAAACCATTTGAATTGCAATTTTTTATTCAGTTTAGTACTTATTCATCCTTCAAAATTCAAATAGCAAATTATCTCTCAACTTTTTTCTCCAGCCCCATTGAATATCCACCACAAATTCCATGGTTAATAATCTTGGGCCAACCTCAATTGTCGTTGGTAGAAAATAATTAATTTGGAGAAAGGAATGTTTTTGGCTTACTTCATCAGTCTTCCAATAACTGAATTACTTGCTTTTAATAAATAGATTAAAAGATAAATCTTAATATGTAGTCTAACTCTTCGCATGCCTCCAATTTTGAAAATTCTCTTCACATGCCTTCAATTTTGAATACTCTCTTTCATGTGCCTTTCGCTTTAATAATCACGGCAAAACTGTTCAACTATTGGCACATCTGTAAAGAAAAACAGGTTCCTGTCTGAACAACATCTTATCATAGTCTCGATTTCTCCATCTTATCATGAAAGCCCCTTTAATATTTGGACTTTTGTTGATGTTCAAGTGGTGGGTCTCCATCATAATCAATTTATTCACGGTAAAGTAAAGTCAATGGATTGAATGTTTTCTGTGATTATTTTCCTTTTAGACACGTCGCCTTTAGTTTAAACTTTTAATTTTATTTATATCAGAATAAGTAAAAGAGTAAACGATATTTTCCAACCACGGTTCCTCGAATCTGCAAGTTTAAATTACATATCCTTACCTTTAAATTAGTAGGTAATTGTTTAATTTAACCGTTAAAAAAGTAAAATAATTTTTTAAAAATAAAAATTTTAAAATAACACTTTATTTCTCAAATTCACCCCATCAATGATTTCGGGTCATTCCAACCTGTTTTCTGACACAATCGACTCCTCTTGATATCATCATTATAATCTCCATTACTCTCATATTAAAACCCCTAATCTTTTTATCTGATTGAAGCCTCCAATCGTCGGTCGTTACTTTTAGTGTCAATCGACATTTCATCCAAATTTTGGTAAGTGTCGACACCGAAAACTACCCTTAAGATCACCAATAGCATTGCTAGCTTCCTCCCACCAAAACCCCCAACATCGTTGACTATAATTACTCGTCGATCGCAGTCGCCTCTTCCTTAGGTTTTCGTGTTTTTTTGCCTCTTTCCAATCAAATTCCAACACTTTGTCGAGATGCAAAAGGGTGAAAAGGTTAAGATTTTTTGTGAGGAGGATAAAGAGATGCTAATGGTAGTGTCGGGGAGGCCCAATGGTGTCAGCATTAGGCAAAATTCTTGATGCCCAGCCCAAGGGGTGGGGTTCCACTTTATGGAAAATAAAATTGGGGAGAAAATGTTTTTGCAAACACGTTTTGGTCAATTATAAGAATATTTACTTGGAAACTTTATAGAAACGCCTTTGGATCCACCTGGAATTGGCAGCACTCAACTGCTTTCTTCGTCTTTTCTTTTCTTCCTCCCTTCAATCTTTTAGACTTTTATTCATGTTCACGTGGTGGGTCTCCACTGTAATCAATTATTCACATTAAAGTTAAAATCGATGTTTATTGTAATCTCTCTTCTTCTTCTTCTTCAGTTTTCTTCTATCCCTCAATTTTCAGAAATCACTCAAAAACACTCTCACTCAAACCTCTCTCACCCCTTCAGATACCACTTAAAATACTTTAACTCTGAAACCAGATTGCTTGATTTTTCACTCCTCTCCTGCTCCCTTATTTCTTGTTTATATATCCAAAAAAAAAAAAAAATCCATTTTCCTTATTTCTTGTCTACCAAAAAGAATCCTATCGCATTTTCTTATTTTTGGTTTAGAAAAACGAACAAAAAAATCTTCTTTATTTCAGCAATTTTTCACCTAACTTTATTTCAGTTTGCAGTTGCCCTGTTACTTTCTCTGTTTTATGTTCTTCTATTTTTCCCTTTTCCTTATTTCTTGTTTAAAAAAAAAAAAAATTTATTTCAGCATCTTCCCCTACTCTTGTTCTGTTATTTGATTTTGCACCTGTTATTATCTCTATTTTATTTTTTACTTATTTTTTATATTTTTCAAACTTGAGGAAGAAGTGAAGGAGAAAAAAAAAGTGTTAAAATGGCTGTAGAAATTATTGGGAGTACCGCGGGTGCCGGGAGTTTTGTTCTGGATCTTGTCAGGTGCTTGGCTGCTCCGATTGGGCGTCCCTTTAAGTACTTGTGGAATTACAACACCAACTTCATAAATCTCGAAAAAGAAGTTGATAAGCTGAAGGATGCAAGAGTCAAAGTGCAGCGTAAGGTTGATGCTGCTATAAACAACGTGGAAGAGATTGAAGTGACTGTGGAGAAGTGGCAGAAGGATGTCGATTCCATCATTGGTGAAGCAGAGCAGTTGATTCAGGAGAAAGCAAACAACCCGCAATGTTTCAAGGGATTGTGCCCCAACTGGATCACCCACTACAAACATAGCAAGAAAGCATTCAAGTTAAAGGAGAATAATATCAGTCAACTGCTAGATAAGAATAATTTTCCATTCCTACAGCAAGAAGATAAAGTTGCCCATCCTACTATTCCTCAGGAGATATGGCTTAGGTCTACCAAAGATTATTTGGCTTTGGAATCAAGAACTTCCACTGAGAAGAGCGTTCGGGAAGCATTGAACGATGAGAATATCTACATGATAGGTGTTTATGGGATGGGAGGTCTCGGGAAGACCACGCTTGTGCAAGAGGTCGGTAGGAAAGCCATGGAAGAACGGCTCTTTGATAATGTGGTTTTCATAGAAGTAACAGAAACTCCAAATATAGAGACCATTCAACTAAAAATTGCTAAAAAATTAGGTCTCGAATTGGATAAGGAGAGTGATGTAGCAGATAAGGCAAATAAGTTATATGCAAGATTGAGGATGACTAAGAAGGATGACAAGGATGAGAAGGGTAAGAAGGATGAGAAGGATAAGAAGGATATGAGGCCTGTGAAGATTCTTTTGATTCTAGATAATATCTGGGAAGCTCTTGATTTAGATGCTGTGGGAATTCCTTCCGGAGATGATCGTGGTGGATGTAAATTACTGCTCACAACAAGAGATCTTGAGGTGTTAAAAAGGATGAATTCTACCAATAATTTCAAGATGGGTACTTTAAATGAAGATGAAGCTTGGAACCTATTCGAGACGATGGCAGGTAATTTAAGTTACAGAATTTTCACTTTTCATCATATATTATATTTTATTGATTTTCATTATTTCTTTTTACTCGTACAATGGTCTTGGCCTTTTTACTAAATCTGTGTTATGGTTTGATGTGAATAAATAAAACACTTAGGGAAATATAACTGCATTTAGTCTAAGTAACATTCAAATTAATAGGTTCAAACAAGTAACATTTTAAACTCAAAAGTTAAAATATACTGGCATTTTCATCCAAAAAAAGGTAACTAAGGTTAGCCGAGATAATTCCTTTTTTCTCCCTTGTGGTTTGAGTCTATTAACATTTAACTTATAGAACAATAATTTTAAATATTTTAGTACTTTGACTTAATAAAAAAAGTTAATTGATTGTTATTTGCCTTTAAAATTTGTATTGAAATAACAAAAATACCCCTCTAAAAAATGAAAATTACTTATGCAAATAATACTAAATTTAATAAACAAATTACACTCTACAAATTCAACATATTTATCTAACTTTGATTTTCTAATTTGTAATGTGTTTATATATTTCAATTTGTAATGTATAAAGTGTTTCTTTAATTCTAATTTGTTATTTGCTTATTTAATTTGGATTTGTAATGGGTATTTTTTTTTTTTAATTTCAATATAAATTTAAAAGCTAACTAATAGTGAACTAACCTTATTAAGAACATCACATTAATAATTATTAATCTAATTCAATTTTATTTTGTTGAATATTCCTTGGAAATAAGTTTTATTTATTCTCTATAATAAATATTTGTCATCTATTCTTAAAGTCAATTTTCTATGTTAATTTTCCTTATGCAAAAAGAAATTCTAACTTAGCGCTATGTCTAATTAAATGTTAATCAGAATTTTATTAAACTGATTTTTCTAATATAATAAAAAATATAAAAACAAAACTCTAACAAAAAATGCATATCTTCTTCCCCATTAATATTTTCTTCATAAGTTCTTTTCTCATTGCTATTTATATATAGGTATATTCAAAAGAAGAAATAGAGTCATTTAAAAATGTGATGAATTGTGTAAGTATAAAATTAATAATATATATATTATTATTGTTTATTTAAATATTCCTTTGACATAAGTTTTATTTATTCTCTAATTAAATATCTTGAAAATAAGAATTCTATGTTTAATTCCGATACGCAAAAACAATTCTAACTTATGGCTACTTCTAATTACAAGCTAGTCTAATTTTATTTAGAGAAATGCTAGCCTTACAAAGAGAATACAAAGAGGGGCATACAAAGACAAATCCTGTCCTTAAAAGAAGAGAAAGAAAAAGAGAGAGAGAGAGAGAGAGACAATCATGAAGATTAAAGGCAGGATTTGTCTTTATATGTCCCTCTTTGTATTTCTCTTTGTAAGGTTAGTATTTCTCTTTTCATTTAAATTGATCTTTCTAACTAAACTCTTAACAAACAATGTACTTTTTCACGGGGAAAATATGTTTTTTTTTTTTTTTAAAAGAATTTTGAGGAAAAAAATTGAAAGAAAAGAAAAAGGTTATCATACAAATCACCTTTGGGGTTGGGGCTGCTGAGTGGGGTTTGGCTGGGGAAAGTGGGGTGTGCAATCTTTGTAATTTTTTCTAATATTTTTAATTTTAATTTAATTTTTGGGTTTTTCTGCCCCCTAAGATTAAAGCTAATTACAAAAATCTCCCTATGATGTTATAAATAACCAAAAAAAAAAAAAGGAGAAAAACCCTAACCTTAGTTAGCCATTATAACTTTTGACCCTAACAATGATATACCAATGTAATCCCATATTTGCCCTTGAAAACATGGCATAAAAACATAAAGACTTAATTGCCCTTTTTATATAAAATATAAAAGATTAGAAAGGTAATTCCAAATTTTAAATCTTGTTTTATCTTTTAAGTGTAACACGTTTATATTTGAATCTGTTTTTTATTTTTTTAAATCTAATAACCGTATTTTTTTTGCTCTTTTTATTCATATTTTTAATCTGATTTTTTAAAAGTAATTTAATAACTGTAATTTTTTTCTTCTAAATTCATAACCTATTTTTTCTCTCTCTTTTTATTCATTTTTTAAAATTTGATCCTTTTGAAAAATAATCCAATAACCTTTTTTTTTTATTTTTTTTTCTCAATTTTAATTTCGTAACCTGCACTCCTGTTCAAACCCAGCAGTTACAAACTTCACCCACACCATGCCGTACTCCAATCGGCAGCCATTGACAACCATCGTCACAACCATTAGCCTCCCGTGCACCACCAACGCAACCAAATCATTGGCATCTCCTCCATTGCATCCACACCACAGCCATTGCCATTGCATTCATACCACAACCATCGCCATTGCACCCACACCACAGCCCACCCTTTAGACCACCACCACAACAACCATAGCAAACCAGATGACAACTGTTGTCGCACTCATTGGCCTTTAGCTCACCATCACAACTTGCAAAGTTGCAGCCCATTTCCGTTGCACCCACACCACAACACATCCCCATAGCACCCACACCATAGCCCATCACCCCTTAAACAACCACCACCACCACCACATCCGCCACATTAAATCTAGATCACCAATCAAATCAACTTCACAGGATCCACAATAACACCATCAAGGTTTAATACAAGTTCCCTAGCCCAAATCAATACATAAAAAAACCACAGCCCATCACACCTTAGACAGCCAACACCACCACATCCGCCACACCAAAACCAATCACAAATCAAATCAACTTCATATCATAATTCTCGGGCCACAAAAAAATTCTTTAGAAGGCAGTTAATAGTTATGGACCCAAACGTTGCTTTCTGACTTTACTGGACCTAACTTACTAGACCAAAATGTACTTACCTCTCTTTTTCCCCTTTTTTTTTATTTTTTATTTTTTGTAATTTTGTTCATCTCATTGCTATATATAGGATTATTCAAATAAAAAATAAAATATAGTAATTTAAAAATATAAATTGTGTGTGTGTAACTAGAGGGAAAATAGCAACACTTGGAACTTTTCTTGTTTTTAAATGATCAAAAGCATGTGAATAGAAAATGCAATTAGTATAATCTTAACTTCTTGTGCAGGTGATGTTATTCAAACACATGAATTGAATTCTTTACCAAATGATGTATGTAAAGAATGTGGAGGTTTGCCCATTGTCATTTGTACCATAGCAAAAGCATTAAGGTATAGAAGACACAAATTCCAATGGGAAGATGCCTTGCGAGAACTAAGAATGCTTTCCCCAACAAAGTTCACAAGACTTTTGGAAAAGGAATATTCAAAGATTAAGCTGAGTTACGATTATTTAGAAGATGATGAGCACAAGAAAACTTTCATAATTTCTAGTCTAATGGAAAATGATACTTCCATTTCAGACTTGTTCAAGAATATTGTTGGTTTGGCTATACTTCAAGGAGCTAACCTTACAATAGAGCAAGCACGTAATAGACTAGATTCAGTGGTCAATGAACTCAAAGACTCTTGCTTGTTACTTGATGGTTCGACCAAAGGAAGATTTTCTGTTCATGATGTTGTTCGCACTGTTACTATAACATGTGGATATACAGATTACCATGTATTTACAGACAAAAATGACATTGAAAGTGAATGGAAGGATAAAGATAAACTCAAAAAATGCACAATTATCTCTTTAGTCGGTAACAATATTATTACTCGACTTTGGCATGAAGGATTAGATTGTCCAGAACTTGAATTTTTTTATATGAGATCAAGGGGTTCTTCTTTCGAAATTCCTGAGGAGTTTTTCAGGGTGATGCCAAAGCTCAGAGTATTGGATTTGTTTGGACTACAACAATTATTGTTGCCATCGTCACTTGATGTTTTAACAAACCTTCAAACATTGTGTTTAGATGATAGCAAAATTGAAGATGTTGCTATTATTGGAAAGCTTGAGAAGCTAAAAGTCCTTAGCTTGAAAAAATCTAATATCATGAAGTTGCCTACAGAAATGGGTCAATTGACTCAGCTAAGGTTATTGGATTTAAGCAATTGTTGGAGATTGACAATTATCGCGCCAAATGTGATATCAAAATTATCCCAACTAGAAGAATTGTATATAAAGGGATGCAGTATTCAGTGGAAGGTTGAAGTACTTGAAGAGGTGATGGGCTTGTCTCGATTAACTGGTTTAGAAATAGATATTGAAGATATCAAGATGTTGCCTAACAACTTCTTTTCCAAAGAGCTTGATAGGTATAAAATATCAATAGGAGATTGTCAGGGGTACTCTCAGCCCAATTACAAACCTTCAAGAATATTGGAATTTGAATGTGATTCCACCATCTCTTTAGAAGAATTACGAATTGTCAAGAACGTTGAATTCTTACTGTTGGCCGAAGTTTCAAATGATGATAACAATCTCACAACACTTTTTAATGACAAGGTTTGGTTGACGTTAACCTCTTATGTACTTCTTTATTATATATTCTTATTTTTTCTTATGCTTATTCTCATTTGTTAACATATAATTATGATATTGAATTATTTGTCCTTCTCTTTTTGCCTTTTTTTCTAGTGATTTAAATTTTCTTATAAATTTCATTACCAAGTACTTCTCTTCAATAATTATACTTTGTAATTTTTGTATTTCATAAATTCATATTTGATTTCATGATGAAATTTTTTAGAGAAACAAAAGACACATTGTTTATATCGGTGGCATATTCATCTTTAAATCCATAAGAATCAATTATTCCTTTCATTTTTCAATTTTTTTTCATATGAGTAACTATTGCAACTACAATCAACTTTGACTTCAGGTTATTTTCTCTAATTTGATGGGCTTGGCACTGCAAGATATTTGTTCTAGAAAGATTTGGGACAGCCAACCTCCAACATCCATGTCTTCCTCTTATAACAATTTGAAGCAATTGACCTTGTGGAGTTGTAGAAATATAAAATATGCATTTCCATCTTTCATTGCGAAAAGCCTCATGCAACTCCAACACCTTGAGATAAGTTATTGTAAGGTTTTAGAGGAGATTGTTGCAAAAGAAGGAGGAGCAAATGCAATTGTCAATTTTGTCTTTCCACATGTAACCTCAATGAGGCTTAAAAATCTACCAGAACTTATAGCTTTCTATCCTGAAAGACATACTTCAGAATGGCCAATGTTGAAAGAGTTGGTGGTGAAAAATTGTGACAAATTCACTTCAAAATATATGAGCTTCCAAGAAAATAGTGAGGAGGGTGAACATATTTCCGAGCCAGAATCCATCTTCTTGGATGATAAGGTACAATCTCTTATTTCATTGCATATTAGAAATAGTCAAAATAATTTATTAGAAATAATCATTTAATATAATTTATTAGAAATAATCAAAACAACTAGGTTTAAAATCATCCAATACAATTCTAGAAATAATTAAAATATTAATTAGAAGCAATGATATAATTTATTTCTAGATATTATTAATTGGATGACAACGTTTTGTGAAACTATATATATATAAAGACACAAGTTTTAAAATAGTAAAAAAAAGACAAAACATTGTTAGTTATTCTTGAAAATTAAAAGGTACAAATACTCATATAGATACTCATATAATGATGATCCAACAGACATACAAATTGTTTCCCTTCATCATTTTGAACTAATTTGCTAAAATACTTGATACTTACAAAGTCATAGATTTGGGAATGCATCTTCTTTACAAATTATTTGTTCTTCTCTTTTTGTGTTTCTTTCTAGTGATTTAAATTTTCTTTTAAATGTCATTACCAAGTACTTCTCTTCAATAATTATACTTTGTAATTTTTGTCAAATTGATTTCATGATGAATTTTTTTTGGAGAAACAAAAGACACATTGTTTGTATAAATGGCATATTCATCGTTAAATCCATAATAATGAATTACTCCTTTCTTGTATCAATTTTTTTTTCATATGAGTAACTATTGAAACTACAATCAACTTTGACTTCAGGTTATTTTCTCCAATTTGATGTGCTTGGAACTGGGAGATATTTGTTCTAGAAAGATTTGGGACAACCAACCTCCAACATCTATGTCTTCCTCTTATAACAATTTGACGCAATTGACTTTGCGGAGTTGTAGAAATATAAAATATGCATTTTCATCTTTCATTGCGAAAAGCCTCATGCAACTCCAACACCTTGAGATAAGTTATTGTAAAGTTTTAGAGAAGATTGTTGCAAAAGAAGGAGGAGCAAATGCAATTGTCAATTTTGTCTTTCCACATGTAACCTCAATGAGGCTTAAAAATCTACCAGAACTTATAGCTTTTTATCCTGAAAGACATACTTCAGAATGGCCAATGTTGAAAGAGTTGGTGGTGACAAATTGTGACAAATTCACTTCAAAATATATGAGCTTCCAAGAAAATAGTGAGGAGGGTGAAGATATTTCCGAGCCAGAATCTATCTTCTTGGATGATAAGGTACAAATCTCTTATTTCATTATATTTTAGAAATAATCAATATAATTTACTAGAAATAATCATTAAATATAATTTATTAGAAATAATCAAAACAACTAGGTTTAAAATCATCCAATAAATTCTACAATATAATGATGATCCAACACACATACAAATTGTTTCCCTTCATCCTTTTGAACTAATTTGCAAACATCTCAGTTCTAATTTGCTGAAATACTTATTACTTACAAAGTCATAGATTTGGGAATGCATCTTCTTTACAAATTTACGATACCATCCAAAACTTAAGCCGTTCCAATTTGATAAATGGAGCCTGATATCCAATTTGATTTTATTTAGATTCAAGTCTTATCACATGTTTAGTTTTGATAGGGTAGTAGTGTCTCTTATGATGGTAAATTTAAAGATTCATATGTAACTACCACTTGTCCCTCTTATACTTAATTTAAACAGATTTTAAACGTCACGTGTTTGTTTTTTATTTTTTTGCTATTTCAAGAACATGTGTCCTTTTTTTGGGATTTATGAAATAGTATCCTCTTTTTGTCACTCTCCCTTTAATAATATTTATAGAAAATACGTTCTAAGGAAATTAAGATTACTAAAAAACTTAAAAAATAAAAAATAAAACCAAAAAATAAATCCTTAAAAAATTATTAATTTTCAAGGAACCTTTTTTATTTTTTTATTTTTAAAAAAGATTTATTATAAATCTTCCTTAAAATCTTTAGAAGTATTTTTGAAACTCTCATCGAAAACCTTATATATATATATATATATATATATATATATATATATATATATATATATATATATATATATATATATATATCAATCTATTTTTAAATCTTTACTCGATTTAGAAAAAAAAAATATTTATCTATCGAAATAGAATTTTCGTACATTTTCAATATTAAAATTTAATTTCGTATATATTAAAATACAATCCATTGTATTTACAATATTAAAATACAGCTGCAGTTTGATGTTTGAAAATTATTTTTAAAATTTTGTTTAAGAGATATATTAAATTTTGTGTTTGACTGGCAAATTTTATCTGCATAAATATTTTATTTTCATTGAAAATTACGTTCATTACTACAAGTGTTTTTGGAATTCAATTTGAAAACATCTCAACAGTATATTAAAATAATTTTCTTTAATTATTAATTTCTTATACAATAATTTATTAATTGGGAACCCAACTTTAATATTCTTTGATCAACATTAATTATTAATTATTAATTGCCAAGGCCCGTACTTAATTTATTGTTGTTTTTTTTCTCTTTTTTTTTTTTTTGTATTTTTTAATTATTTTAAATTTTGAATTATTAGTATTTAAATGTAAATTACTTATGAACTAAAATATTTTAAAGAGAAATAAAATTATAAAATAATCAATACCATTTTTACTCTTACAAAAAGTTAAATCCAACCATCACTAGTAATATTTAGCCCTCTTTAAAACTATTTCAGAACATGTCTCTCTTTTCTTATAGTTTCGTAACATTATCGTTCAATTGATAATATTCTTTTTATTTTTACTAGAAATACGTCTAACAAATGAAACTTCTTATTATTGGAAATATTATACAAAAAACATTTTCCACTTCAAACCCAACCAAACTAACATGATCTGGTAGTGTTATGTTAAGGTAACACATTATCTAATGTAATATTATATATCTATAATGTTATAGGTTATAAATCACACCTTATAATTACATTAAAAAATTTAATTAAAAATTAATGAAATTTGTCCAAAGTCCAACTTATTGTTAGAATGAGCCGGATAGGAGTTGGAATCTAAAACAACTTTTAACAAAATAGGTCATTTGTCTTTGGCCCATGACTTCTATGCCAATAATTAAAGTTTTGTTTTAAGAAAATAACAAACTAATTGGATTTTGTATGTATGGACTTGTAGATCAGGTTGGATTTGAAAGTATTGGAATTAAATAATTAATTTTAAAAAAAATTATGTTTAATTAGTAGTTTTCATAAATAATGTAATTATAATATTGATTTGAAATAAAATGTTATTTACAAGTTTTAAAATATATCGTAGTTGAATTATCAAAAATAGTTAATTAGATTTTATTTTAAGAAAAAAAAATACCTCCATAATTTGTATTTGGCTTGTGAATTATAAGCCAACAATTAAACTTTTGTTTTAAGAAAATAAAAAGCTAATTAGTTTTTGTTTCAATGGATTTGTAGATCAACTCTGATTTGGAGACATTGAAATTAAAGAATAAGTTGAGACATATTAGATGGTGGATTCGAACTAAATATCTTCAGATCACTCATGATAAGTCATCAAATATTCCACTTGGACTCCTTCAAAGATTTGAAAATCTGAAAGGGCTCAAACTATATGAAAACAATCAATACAAAGAAATTAAGTGTCTACTTGATCTTCCAAAACTTGAAGTTCTAGAAGTAATAAAGTGTAACAAATTGATGACTCTGGAGCCATCCTCAACTTCTTTCCAGAATCTTAAAGTTCTAAAAGTAAGTGATTGCATCGGGCTTGTGATGAAGTTAATAACACCTTCAATGGCTATAAGTTTGGTGCAATTGAGAGAAATGAGCATAGAAGAATGTGATATGATAACAGAGATAGTAGAAAATGAGGGAGATGCAACAATAAGTACTGAAATTGTTTTTAACAATTTGAAGAAGTTGTCACTTGAAGGGTTGGCAAGTCTCACATATTTTTGCTCTGGAAATTACTCTTTCAATTTCCCATCTTTGGAAGACTTAATTATAAGGGAGTGCCCCAATATGAGGACTTTCTCCCAAGGAATCTTAACCACACCAAAGTTATCCAAAGTCAAATATGATGGGGAGGAGAAGGATTTAGAGAATGGGGGGAGTGAGCTCAACGCAACCATACAACAAGCACACGAAAAAAAGGTATATGTATTCAATTAATCAGTTTAAATATTTAATTTTTAATAATATTATGTTTTTAGTGTTAATTATAATATATATATATTTTTAAGTCAGTTTGTGTATAGACTGAGCATTATTGTTTAACTAGTGGCCAACAGACATTTAGACATCTCACTTTTGTACTACGGCACGACAAACTTTATCCATATTTTTTCTATGAAATTTCTAAAACTGCACTGTTTTATAAAATTATTTTTAACAATCATTAATTCATCATATTTTATTTTTCTCCTTGGTTCCTGTTAAATATATTAAAATTATTATATGTTTTAAGGGAAATATTAATTTTAATTTGGCTGACGTGATTTTTTTTAGGTTGACTCTAATTTGAAGGAATTGACATTAACATTAAGTGGAAGGGACATCATGTCGATTTGGGAAGGAGAGCTTCAAGAGAGCTTTGGCGAAGTAAAAACTCTTGAATTGATTAATGATGAACATGCAAACATTTCAATTCAAATTCTTCACAAATTTAATAGTCTTGAAGAACTCATATTGAAATTGAGTTCCTACGAAGAGATATTCTCATCTAGAGAGGATGAGGAACACATTGAAGCACTCACAAAATTAAAAGTTTTAAAACTAGTGGGACTTTTTAATTTAAAGTGCATTTCAAAAAAAGACTTCCGATTGTACTCAATTATGCAAAATCTTGATGTTTTATGGGTGACACATTGTCACAATTTGACTACTTTGTTGCCATATTTAGTGTCTTTCGAAAATCTGAGGATTTTAGGCTTAGTTTATTGCAATGGAATGAAAAACTTAATGTCATCCCCAACAGCCCAAAGTCTGGTGCAACTAGAACAGTTGGATATATTATATTGTGAAATGATGATTGAAGTACTAGCAAATGAAGGAGATATAGAGAAAGACGAAATTGTTTTTGAGAAATTGGAGAAGTTGACATTGTATGATTTAGAAAGTCTCACATGCTTCTGCTCCGGGAATTACACATTAAAATTCCCATTCCTAAAAGAATTAAATGTGAGTGAATGCTCCAAGATGAAGACTTTCTTTGGAGGAGGCTTAAGCATGCCAAAGTTACAAAAGTTGAACTATAAGGATTGTCCAGAGAGTGATATTGATACAATCATACAACAATTACAAAATGGTAAGTATTTATTTACTTAACAATATATTTTTTCCATAGACTTTTTCGTTAACTTAATACTAGTCAATCCTCAATAGTCTTTATTATTGATTTTGTCTTTAGTTAAAATCCTTTAAGTAAATCATGTATACACTATCAAGTGTGTATATATATATATATAAGTTACAATATCACAATTTATGGCTCCGTTTGGTTCACAATTTTGTGTTTTTGGGAAAAGTTTTTTGAAAAAAGTTAAAAAAAAGTTGAATTGGGCGGGTATTACGATGTAGGATTTACAAATTAATAAAATACCCCCTATGTTTGTTTTTTACAAAACACCCCTTATAATAAAACATTAAAAGTTAACAAAAACACCCCCAATCCACCCTCAAATACGGACAGCCGGCCACCACCGCCGGAGGGTGGCCGGAGTCGCCGTAACAAAAACATTAAAAATATTTAGGGGTATTTAATTGAATTAACAAATTTAGGGGGTTTAAAAAATGTTGAATAAAGTTGAATAATATTGTGAGTTTTTGGGTATTTTACTGTTTAACTTTTTTGGGAATACTAAAAGTAGTATTCCCAAAATCCAACCAAACGAAGCCTATGTTTCTTTAAAGTTAATTTATATGTGTTTTTGAAGCATGTATTGAAGTAGTTGTTGAGGAAATTCCTTATTTTCTTATTTAATTGATAAATCATGATCAATTTAGAGTCTGAAAATAATTTTCTCTACAATTTTTGCTTTTACTATTAATGTGTTGTTCTTTATGATTACAGATTGTTCAGAGTTACGGGAAAGATTCCCTGGAGGAGATTAAGAGTTTTAGTTAGACAAGAAAATGCAATGTTTGTTAGTACATAGCACAGACTCATAGCCATGCGGTAAGTGTGTGGTATTAGATGAGTTGGCATTTCCTTTTAAACATAATTCATAAGAATATATAAGTTGCCTGCGGAAATTCAATTGATTATATAAATTTCGGGGTATATATACTCAGAATACAGGTTAAATATGATATTAATTAAACATTTAAGGGACTATATTAAAATTCTCTAAGGACAAAATTAATGATTTAAGCATATGAGGGACTTTAGTGATATTATCCAATCATATAAATTTATATGAAGAAAATTAACCATGGTGATATCAGGTGCTCTGCAACAGAGTTAGGCGTCTCGTTCCTTGGTGGCTAATGGCGATATCCGGCTAAAGTCAAGTTCTCTCGAGTATTCGGTTGCGTGGCTTCAATTTAAAGTCAATCTCAAACGAGTCGTATCGACCACTCGCGTCCTCTCCCTTCCGTTCTCCTTAGCCTTTTCAAAATCGTCGATGGTCCTGCCAGTTCAACCGCCGGCAATTTAGGTCATTTTCATCGTTTCAAATACTTATCATTAAAATTAATAGAACATATATATTAATGTTTGTTAAATTTATTAATTTCATAGATGAGATTGCCAAGTTGTTCCCAAATCTCTTCTCAGCGATCGGCGAAACTAGTGTCAAATGATGTCGATTACACTTCAAGCAGATATGAAGTTGAAAATCGGCGTCGTATTTGTCTGGGCTCTAGGCGATAGGTGAACCTAATGTGGTCATATATGAAGCTGTAATTTTAAAATGTGATTTACTTGACATGTTGTTTGAAAATGTGATTTTTGTGTTTCGTTGCTATTTACTTGCAGGATCGTGTGAAAGGTAGTATCCAATTTAGGAGAGGTTCAGGAAGGATCATGAAGTGCAAATACATTGAATGACTCTTGAATCAATTTATCCGAAAAGAAGCCTGGTACGGTTCAAATTGTATTTCAACTTGTGCAAGTACAAACCAAAGATTCCTCACCTTTATATCGCAGAGAGAATGTAGCCTATTTTTTTAAGATTACCATGTCAGTTTTTCAAGAAGGATCAAGTCTATTCCCAGCCATATGTTTATATTCATTTAGCTTGATGCAAGATGAGAACAAGCAAATAATATTTTCAGCTAATTTATTTCTCCATTGTGTGCTATCTTAGTTAGATGTCCTAATGTACTCAGTTTTGAATTTGTTTTCTTCAAAGGTGACAGAGGAAGTTTTGCACAGTTACCAGTTGGAGTTTGTTTGCCAGAAAACGTCAGCTTATATAAGCCAAGAAGATCTGCATATAGCAGAAATGACTATGAGGGAAACACTTGATTTTTCTGCTTGATGTCTTGGTGTTGGAACCCGAGGAGGTAAGCTTCCTTAAATTTAATTCAAAGTTTTAGTCATAGCTGCCTTATCAATTCCCACAAGTAATTAATGGGTACAGAAGTATTTTTTTTCTGCCTGTGCAGATATGATGATGGAGGTCAGTAAAAGAGAGCAGAAGGTAGGAATTGTTGCGGATCCAGATTTAGATACTTACATGAAGGTATCTTTAGCATATTTGTCAGTTTCAGTCTGATGTTTTGTTCTAAATGCTGTTGGCAGATGTATGAAATGCTCATGACAATGGTTGTTTTAACAGGCAATTTTTGTGAAAGGACAAAAAACAACCCTTTAAACAGATCAGATTCTAAAGTTATTTCCCTTTATTGAAGCTGTAACCATACTTTATTTCGTGGACTTGTATATGTGCAAATGCTTTAAGTTTATATGTTAACTGTCTTTGTGGCTTCCCAGGTCCTTGGACTCAATATTTGTGCTGACACAATTGTGGGAGATGATATGAGAAGAGGCATCTCTGGAGGTCAAAAAAGGAGACTGACTACAGGTAATTTTTTGTAGAAAGGTTGAAAGTTTTAGCATTTTGTACAATGCATCTGCTCCATTTCATCTCTTTGTAGTAATGTTTATGAAGTAACTGATTTAGAGGATCAGATGCATTTGATGATAACCTTAGAAGATCAATTTTTCATTAAATTATTCAGGGGAGATGGTTGTTGGTACACAAAAGCCCTATTTATGGATGAAATATCAAATGGTTTGACAGTTCAACAGCATATCAGATTGTTGCTTCTCTGAAGCAGCTGGTGCATATCACAGATGCTACTGTATCAATTTCACTTCTTCAGCCAGCTCCAGAAACCTTTTGACTCTTTGATGACATCACTTTGATGGCGGAAGGGAAGGTTCTGTATCAAGGACCACGCGATCAGGTTGTAGAACTTTTCAAGGACTGTGGATTCAGGTATCCTCAAAGAAAAGGTGTAGCTGACTTTCTTCTGGTGGTAATACATTGTAGCTTACAATTCTGTGCTCAAATGTTAGTGGTTCAGCTTTTATCTTAATTTTTCTTTTTGTAGGTAATATCTAGAAAAGATCAAACACAATACTGGTACCACACTGAAGATCCTTACCATTATGTTTTAGTAGATATGTTCTGTCAGAATTCAAGGAATCTCCTCTCAGCAAGAAGCTTGATGAGGAACTCTCAATGTCGTCTGATAAATCCAAAAGCCACAAGGATGCTCTTTCCTTCAATATATTCTCTTTCTAAGTGGCAACTACTTAGAGCTTGCATGTCGAGGGAATATCTTTTCCTGAAGAGAAATACTTTTATCTATGTGTTCAAAACAACCCAGGTTCTTCTAAACATTCTATTAATTTTGCTTTCCTTTTTTCTTTTTCTGTTCAGTGATTTTTTTTTCTTGTCAATATGTTGTATTCTTAAATTACTTGTGCAGAGGCTTGAAAAATTTGAAACGTGTAAAAGAACTTCTTGTTACAGATTGTTATCATTCCAGCTATTACCATGACTGTATTTTTGCGGACTCAAATGGATATTGATGTTCTTCATGCAACTTACTGCATGGGTGCCCTGTTCTCTGGACTCATGATACTTCTCATTGATGGCATTCCAGAGTTGTCTCTGACTACAGCTAGACTTCCAGTGTTCTTTAAACAGAAAGAATTGTGCTTTTACCCAGCTTGGGCTTATGCAATTCCAGCCACTACTTTGAAAATTCCTCTTCAGTAATTGAATCTGTGACATGGACAGGCGTTACTTACTATGCCATTGGGTACAGCCATGACGTCGAGAGGTGAGTTTCAATTCCAAAGGCCTTGTTTATTAGTGCATTCTATCCTTTCCTACAGAAGTATCCATTTTTTTGTTTAGTTTATCTTAGTTTATCAATTTATTACGTTTGCATCACCTATTTTTCGATCATCAATCGGTGCCCCAATATCTAAAGCAAAGTAAAAGAAAATGATTTCATACTATATAAATTCCTCAAAAATATGCTTAAATTCACTCTTCAAATTACTAAAAAGTGGTGGCTGCAGAAAGCTTCTCATTTTCTGGTGGCTGAGGTTCTGATATTTAATTGATTGCTGTGATTTTGGCTTCCGTGAGCTCATTCTACTTTTTGCTGTGCACCTTACCTCTATATCCATGTTTCGGTTTTTGGCGTCAATCTGCCAGACTCTGGATGCTGCTATGACAGTTGGTGGTTTTGCAGTATTAGTATTCCTAATTTTTGGTGGTTTTGTTATCACACATCGTAAGGCCATTTGGACCTTCTCCAATTTGATTTCAGAATCATCATCCAAAAGGTAAACTTATGCTTTTGTTATTGGTTGCAGCCTCCCTGCTTGGGTGGTTGAAGTGGGGTTTGTGGGTTTCTCCTCTTTCATATGGAGAGATAGGCCTTTCTGTAAATGAATTTCTTGCTCCTCGGTGGCAAAAGGTGAGCTCTCATAGGAACATTTTTTGATTCCTTTAATCAAAAAACTGTGCAACAATCTTGTAAGCTAATGAAACTATTAGTTCTTTTAACTATTTCTTATTTTGATAGCTAGATGGTAATTTTATCTATGTTAAAATCTAGAGAAAGTAACTCATTTCCTCTGTGTGCTTCTTAATATTATTGTGGAAGCTGCCCACAAACACTACCATAGGGACAGAAATACTTGAAAGCCGTGGATTAAACTTTGATGAATATTATTTCTGGATAGCATTGGGTGCCTTGTTTGGGTTCGCTTTACTTTTCAACATTGGCTTTATCTTGGCCTTTAAGTTTTTTAAAGTGTAAGTTCATCTGGTTATCATATATTAACTTAAGAAGAATACTACTCTGGTTCGTTCACCCAGCTGAATACAAATACAGCTCCTGGATCATCTTGTGCAATCATTTCGCAAGAAAAGTTGGCCAAGATTCAAGGAAGTCAAGATTCCAATGATGGTAAACTTGTGAAAGAAAAGTCTTAAGAGTTTTCCTACAAAAGGTGAATTTAACTTCTTACTTTCAGTTTAGATTGTTGTCCATTTTTGTTCCAGTTGTATTTGTTTCACTTTAATGTTTGACAGTATTTTCTGTACTATCTTATCTTAATTAACAGGCGGGATGGTCTTACCTTTTGAGCCACTATCGGTAGCATTTCAGGATGTGTAAGTACTATGTTGACATCCCTGGGGTACTCCTCATTAACTAATCTGCATTCACAATTATTTGCATTGCATGATATTTTAAGGCATAAGATGTCATACACTCATCTCTGATTCTTTTTTTTGTTTTTTTTATTGTCTTCAATTTCCCTTTACTTCCTTTGGTTTTAGGAGAAGAAGAAACTCCACCTACTTTCTGATGTTACCGGTGCATTAAGGCCTGGTGTTCTCACAGCATTAATGGGTGTTAGTGGAGCTGGAAAATCCACTCTTCTAGATATTCTGGCAGGAAGAAAAACTACTGGCTATGTCAAGGGGGAAATATAAATTGGTGCCTATCCAAAGGTTCAAGAAACATTTACAAGAGTTTCACGTTGCTGTGAGCAAATTGACGTACATTCTTCTCAAATTACTGTAGAAGAATCTCTAATTTTTTCTGCTTGGCTATTCACCAACCAAGCATTGACATATATATTTGAAGCATTTGATGAGGTAAAACAAATTTGTATGCAACTTCCTGAATCTCCTCATTGTTTCCTGGCTCTTGTCCTGTAAGTTGATTGCAAGCCATACAAAAAATAAACATTCAATTTCTTGTAGTTCGATTCCGTTAAACCAAATAGAGCGGGATTGATCGCATCAAATGAGCATGTCGATAAATAGTTGCATGTAAAGGGTAGCATTCACCATGGCTGGCTTAAATCAATTCAAAATGAGAAATAAATTCACAACATCAACGTAATGTTCATGGGGTTGTTATATTATCATTCTTTACTCTAGAGTGTACTATAATTCGAAAACAGTGCATATGGCAATGACTAAGATTTTAAGTTATAAAAAGAACAATTAAGACGATGTGAGGCAGGGGAACATACAGTATGTACAATGTTGGCATCTTTGGTGGGAGATATCCAATCAAGTCAACATTATCCAAAAGCCTGCAAGCATTATTGTTTAGTTAACCACATTCAATAATGACCAATAACAGTTTGACAAAACAGGCACGATGTTGATGAGAGATCCCAATAATTATTAATATTGGACAGGAGGAATATAGCGCAACGAGAAGAGTAATTAGAGTCCATTTTCCATTAAATTTGGTGTTTCGAACTCAAAGTATCATTTAAATGGCTAAACATAGGAAATGAGATATTATTATAGGCATTCTCTTCCTGCACCATTAAGATAAAGAGACTTCCAATGGAAAATCAAAGCCTACAGAAGATTAGGTTCTAGGTAATAGTGACAGCACCCATTAGAATTTGAACATTTATTTTGGGATATGATGGCCAAGCTTGTATAACACAACTCTGAGCTCATCAATGTTCTGTATTGCCCCTGTTTGCAGTATTCATCAATTGGAATCCCTCCTTTATGCCAGCAACTTCCTCCACGGGCAAGAACTCGGCAATTACCTGATTTGGAAGTCATAGAAAATGAGTGACTGATGACTTTGATGGTAGGTGACAGGCTATTCGCAAGTGTACGAAATCGTGCAAGTAATAAAGTTCGAGTAAATGAGTGTCGAATCCCAAAGGAACTACCTACCAAGTACCAAAATATTATATCCTATTGCTATTTGATAAAACAGAATTTTAATAGAAGTTTTAATGACAACGTAACAAACTAAAAACTAAATAAATGCAGAATTTGTTAAAACTTTGATTTAAAGGTCAATATGACTAAACCTAGGGCATAAATTTCACACCAATTTAATCATATGCATTGACAATTATTACTAACCTAATCACGCTTATTCTAAAGGCCAAACTCCATATTATTCCACTAACTCTCTCTCGAGCAATTAACAAATTAACCCTTAAGCAACAACTCAAGATATCTCTAAGTTGGATTTAGGAGCTAAGAGATCATTAAGCTCTATGGAATTTATCGGAGCCTCACAAATCGCGGTAACCTATTTCTAGCGTTCGCTCAATCTATGGTTTTATTACCTAAGACAAATCAGGTTTCATCTCTCGATCTCAACCTAATCCATGATATCATTCAACTCTCAGGCCCTTGAGAATTGAAAGCATTACACACGATAATAAAACTTAGAAATCATGCTCGATATAGAATCAAAATAATGATGTCAACACATGTTCATAAATTGGGCTACATCTGTAGCCCTAGAAAAGAGAATTAGTTCATAATGAAAATAACAAAATCCATCATTCTATTCAATAACATCAGTTCAAGAAAGAAAAAGGTAAACTTCTCTAATCGGTGAACGAGAGCTCTCCGGATCCCGATCTCCAACTTGGTAGCCGTCTTCTTCCCCTAAAAGTCCCCCTTTTAATTTCTTAAAAACTCTCTTTTATATCCCCTAGGGTTCTTGGTGGTGCTTAGGAAAAAGATTAGAAACTTCACCTATTCAGATTCGGATTAGGGTAATGAATTAACACAAACCCGTGACCCATCGCCGCAGTGGTAAGAATAGTCACCGCGGCGATCATTCTTTCTGTCCAAGGCATCCGTAATCTTCAGAATTTGAACAAGTCATCGACATGAACATTGTAGCTCTCTGAATAAGCTTTCCAACGCCACCAGAATCGTCGAATTCGAATTTCTACAGCTCAAGTTATGACAGAAACATCGAGGCATACTCATGATGAAAGATTTCCAGATTTTCCAAAACATCTTCGACGTGCCACAACTTCCTCATTTCGACCCTGATTCTTGTGCCGTTTGTTCCTACGCATTGTAAAATCCTATCAACATTGTTCTTTTCCCTTTAAAAACCTGTTTGAGCCTGAAAACACTTAAAATGCACCCGTGATCCAATAAATGGTATTTATGAAAGAAATAATCCAAATTCTACACTTTAAGCACATTTTTCCATAAATACACCAATTAAATCACTAACAAAATATAAACATTTAAGCTCTTATCAGTAGGTTTATGAACATCATACAACCCAAATAAAGAGGCCCTCTCTGAATCATAATGAACTTAATTTTAGATTAAAAAAAAAAGTCCTTTAAGACATTACCCTAAGATCTCTTTTCTTCAGTGTGTTCATTACTGAGAGTTGCTTGAGCTTGAGCCTTCTTGGCATTTTGTTACCAAGGATGTTCCAGTCATATTTCAATTAAAAATGTTTGCAAATAGTAGTGAGGTTGCAGAGCATAAAGCTGTAAACATAAAGCCTCACTAGTCAATTAAACCGAATGTTAACTAGCACTTGTTAAGCAGTAACCCGTCTCTTCAGATCAGGGTCAAGCATCTTCAGAACGGGGCCTTTTGTACATGAGACCGAATAATTACCTGTTCAATGCCCTGTTCAGTTTCGACATAGAAAAAGAACAAAATTTCAGACAAGAAAGTTAGGGAACAATGTACATGAGACATTGCAAAACACAGATACACAACGACTTCAACAAGTGAGACATGAACTCATCAGTTGAGACTTTGGGTAATTTGAGTTTACAAGCATTTAAATCAAAGTTCATCTTTTAGTTCTAGATCATTTATTTGATGGTGTTATTTATGCCTATCCCCTGATTTCAAACTAGTGTCGAATGAAAGAGAAAAATTGTTTTCACTTGTGTTTCATTCTATATAAGTAAAATTCAAAATTGTATGCAATATATATGTATTCGGATGCAGCCTTGGCGTTTAAACAAGGCTTTTCTGCTGATGTTGTATTGGATGACATCCATCCAAAATAGGACTTCACATTCATATGGGGCATGTGACCCTGAAAAATCCTTTTTCTTCATTGTGTCTCTTGAAAGACACTGGTTAATTAGACCATGGCCAACAATATTCTTTCATCTAACAAATACATTAAAAGGAAATAAATAAATCATAACCTTATATTATCATTAATACATGTATCATGACATCTCTAAAAGCTCAAGAGATATAAGAAGATGATCATAACCCATTCATTAATTACTTAGAAATAATATTGATAGGTCAAGATAATTAATAAAACAAAGCAAGCATTTATATCTCCTACGGCTTTGATACCATGAAGATCTTTAGAGAAAAATAAAAACAAGTCCACTGGAGCAGTGGTAGAAGCGGACGTATTTAGAAACTATACACGGCAAGAGAGAATGGAGAAAGTTTGGCAGGATTTGTCTGATGGTGAGATCCTCTCCTAATAAACTGCTCAAGCTACAGTGCGTAAAACAGAGAGGTCATGTGGTCGCCGTCACTAGGAATGAAACAGAAGATACACCAGCTCTGAAGGAAGCGAATATAGGACTATCTATGGGAATTCAAGGGACTGAAGTGGCGAAGCAGAGCTCGGATATTGTCATCATGGATGATAATTTTGCTTCTATCGCCAAGGGTTTGAGATGGGGAAGATGTGTCTATGATATTCACTTTTACTGATATTGTTTTGATTTTTTGACTCTGATGCAAGATTGATAGACGCGCTGGAGATGATGAAGCAAGGCGTGAAGCGTCTTGTTCGAAAGAGTGTGGTGTGGAAAGGTATGAGTAAGAGGTTCTCAATTCTTTATAATGGTAAATGGCTCAAGAACATTGATCCATCTTACAGCAGCGGCAAACAACCTCATTGCCAACACTAACCGCCCTTCCTCATCATCCACCTCCTCTTCCCGCGACAAGTTTTGTTGTCTTTCTAGAGAAGATGTCATTCGTTTTCTAATTGGTTGTCTTGGTGCTCTTGCTCCTCTTTCTCTCTCGTCTATCCCCTTCCTTGGAGCCATCAACCCAAACTACAGCTCCATCGAAGCCTCCCTTCCAGCCATCGGGGTTACTAATAACTAAAAAGCCACCTGGAGACCCCAGTGCAATCGCAGTTGTGGAGCCCACCCAGGATGGTCAATATAAAATTATAGGAGAGATTTCAGTTTCAAAATTATGGAAATGGGATTATTTAGCTGCAGCATGGACTTTAGCCAATCTTTCAGCTGGACAGTTCGTGATGGGGGTAAAGGATAACATGACCCCAAGATCCCTTCCTGATTACTCGGTTAATTCACCAGTCGGCGAAAATAATACAGCCAACGGGGTTGGTTCACCAAGACCGAGAAAGTTCTGCAGTAGGAGCATCGGATTTAACGCTTCTAGTCCAAGCTTGGGTATCAGTAAGACCCCGAGTTTTGGTATGAGCACGAGTGTGTATAGGGGCAGAAGTGCTCCATGGACATGTAAAATTACAAGTTCATTAGCTGCAGTCATGGCACAGATGCTGTCTCATAGAGCAACTCGTGTGGGTGACAGAAAAAAAAAGCGACGATGTCTTAGTTGGCGTCGTGGGCTATGCTGACATCTTGATCGCTGTTACAAAACAACCTACGGCATTGAATCTGGGAAATCCGGGAAATCGATCATACGAAGGGTTTGCAACTGAAATTCAATCTTGAATTATTCAATTTTTCTTCATCAGTTTAGCCTATTTTCAACTTCATGCCTCAAGTATAGAGGAGATTTGGGTTGTGAGGTTTATACTAGTTAATTTCTTGATTGTTAGAGAACGATGTATGAACCAGTTATAAAGTTAAGAAGTTTGTGTGCTCTTTTTATTTATTGGTAAATAAATTTGATCTTTTTATTTTATTTGTGTTCTTGTAGAAATTCAAGTTAGGAAGCTAACTTCGGAGAGCCAACAAAAATCTTTCTATCAAACAACAGATTTTGAATCCTAAAACTTAGAAAATTCTATTTTTGAAACCCTATTTGAAATTTGTTTACCAAACATAGTTGGAATGATAATTTATAAAAACAAGTGATTATGAGAAAAGATCTGATGTAGTAATCTCAGACCTTACACAGTGTATCTAGCTAATTAACTTTATCTTACTAGTTATTGAACAACACATTTTATTAGAGTTCTATATTATATCTAGGGGTGAACATAATTTTAGGGTAGGACCGGAACTGGTGGGTACCTGGGTTCTAGTTTCGATTCCTACTTGGAACTAGCCCTCATAGCGTCGGTTTCAGTTCCACCAAGGTAGGAACTAGGAACTGATGTCGGAACTAAGATACAAGCACCCAAGGAGGAACCAGGATTGAACTATAATTTTTGTAAACTATTGGGGGTGTATTAAAAGGTTGTATTTGTAATTTTTTCAAAAATAGGGGGTAATTGGAAAATATTTTGGATACTCGGAACTGGAACCTATGTTTTAGGTTCCGATTCCTAGCTTTTAGAAACTGGAACCGGTCAATTCCAATTCCAGATCCAAATCCAAGGAACCAGCTCATTCCAATTCCAGTTCCTTTGAATTAGGGCAGGTACCCGAACTTGGTTACCCCTAATTATATCAATCTATCCTTGTATTCAGTTACATAGGTTCAAGTTTATATTTATATTATTTTTGGACAAGTTGGATTGAAGTATGGGTCTGTTGAACCTATTGTCACAAATCAATTGCTCGCATTTATCTAAAATATGTGTCGATTATTTGTTAATTATCCAAAAAACTAAGACTACTCACTTTTATAAGTCTAAGACTAAATTCATTAAAGATAAAAACCAAGGAAATTTATATTCGAGGTAGGATTGCTATATTCTTTCCCAACCAATGATGTGAGAAATTTATATTCGAGGTAGGATTGCTATGTTCTTTCCCAACCAATGATGTGATGAGTGTGGGATAGACTTGAACCCCTTTTATAGCCATCCAATTATTGTGGGTAAGCTTGATCATGAACACATTAGGTGCTCTAGCTCTTGTTACCGAGCAGCCAACCAATGAGCTCATGGAGAAACTACCTTTGAATCGAACCCCGAAACTGATTACAAATGTGATGTTGAAGAATCTTCTTGCTCAAGCTTTTTACCAGATAGTCCTCATAATCTTACAAATCTATGGTAAATCCATATTTCATATACATATGAACGTGAATGACACTTTGGTATTCAATATATTTGTGCTTTGCCAAGTCTTTAATCTATTCAACCTAAGGAAGCAGGTAAAAGAAAAACATCTTTGAGGGAGTTCACAAGAACAAGCTGTTTTTGGGGATCTTTGGGATTACCATTGTTCTTCAAATAATGATTCTAGAATATCTGAAGAGGTTTGGAGATGGAAAGAGGTTGAACTGGGGCCAATGGGGGCCTGTATTGGAACTGCGATTGCCTCCTTACCAAGTGGTTGGGTATCAAATGCATACCTGTCCCATAAAAATCAATTTTCAGATGAAAATATTACAATGTACAGCACCACTCGTTTAAGATATCTTCATTACTCTACTGACATGATCACGTCCAAATTCGATAGTAATGTAGGACTGGAACACCAATCATATTAGGAGCTCCATCATTCTAAAATTTACTTCATTACTCTGCCGACATGATCACATCAAAATTTTAAGTCAATTGGGCATAATAAGCATCGTAATCTCACCAATTGAAGCATCTAGGGCTGTTGGAAATAACTTTCCACAGCGAGAAGCATTTGTTGTATAAAATCAATAACATCTTCTGCTATGTGAAATAATCATGAGACCTTTCTAGCTAGGTTCCTATATCCGCATCCCACACATCTAAGTATAACTGTCCCTGTTGATGGATCTGGCCTAATGTCAAATGTTACACCAAGAAAATATTTGATGCTTCTGAGTGTTTCTATTCCATATGGCGACAACTTTCCAACACGAACCTTCAAAACGTCTAGCTCACACAATGCACAGAGAAGAAATAACAAACCCTACAAATAGAACATAACAACTATTAATGTCAGGTGATATAACGAAAATATAACTAATGGAATATATTACTGAGACACAGCAATTCATTTCTTTTTCCTCCTGTTTTCTCTTTTTTCCCTCTCCTTAGTATCAATAATAGGAACCAAAGCTAAAATGTGAGCAAATCCTACAAATTAATGCAAGCCTTATACCACATTGCTATGATGTTGAAGGCACCACATAAGTATTAAAATGCTGGCTTAACTAAGATAATATTTCAGCTTTATTTTGCAAATAATAAACACTGCCGAAGATATATATAAGAACCCCACTTTATACTAATAGCAACTGTTATTGCCAAGCTGAACACAATGTTTTTATGGTATATACTTTTCTGAAAGAACTCAGTTTATGAAAAAAGAAGCCGAGGGAAAAACCTTTGTATTCCATCTGAAAATAGGTTGCAATTCTACTACAAAGGTAGATAGTTTGGCAATATGGCTATTCCTAATATTTTGAGAGGATAATAATTTGGCAATATGGCTATTCCTAATATTTTGAGAGGATAATAATTTGGCAATATGGCTATTCCCAATATTTTGAGAGGATAAGCTATTCCACATTATATAATGAGAAAGCAAGGGAAAGGAAGGTTTATGATCTTACTATCGCATTCTTAAAGAGAAGTCCTCCAATAATCAAAATAATGTAAGACAGGTTGAAAAGTTACTAGAAAAAAAAGGGAGATTACATCCCACTAACCTTGCTTCTTGGAATGCTATGGAACCAAAATTTGGGGGGAAAAAAACTAGTTATCAAAGTTGAGGGGAGACAACATAAATTAGATTTAAAAAGGCTTGTCATATAAACCAAACGGTTCCCATGAAAAGACCACAAGACTGGAGGGATGGAAGAAGTTGAGAATAAGCCCAAAGTCATAAATAATGTCTCAAGGTGCTAAATTCCCAAGTCAAACTCGAATCATTCAATTCCGATCAAGAGGCAAAGCCCAGAAATGGAAAGAGATCCTTCAGAATATTTCATCAAAATAAAGAGGAAAGTCAAAAGACGTACAGATACTAGAGTAATTTATAACACAAACCTGGTGTGTCAAGTCTACAACTCCACCTTTTTGTATCTCTTCAAGAAGAACTGAAGAAATTTCCTTGCCAACATTCTCCCGTGCCATCAACTTCTCCTTCTCATCATTCATTGTCTCAGAATATCAAGGTTTATATACTAACTTCTAACACTTGATAAATTACATCTATCACATTCATGTGTAAATTTCTCATATACAAAACATAATATTTGGGCCAAAAAAGGGGCTAATGATACAATACATAATACTTGAGCCGAAAACATAATTCATATGATCGTATCTAATATGAATGGAAAGTCTAAATTTACGTGGGCTGAAATCAAGTTTACATCTTAAGAGATAATTCACAAGTTGAACTCATAACTTTTTGTTAGTTATTGACAGTTAGAATTCTGATTTTTATCTGAACAAAATTTAAATACATGACTAAAGGTTGATAAAAAATAAATTAAAAGAAAATAAATAAATCATAACCATATATTATCATTAATACAGGTATCATAAAATCTTTAAAAGCCCAAGAGAGATAAGAAGATGATCATAATTCATTCATTAATTACACAGAAACAATAAAAAAAAGCAGGCATTTATATCTCCTACGGCATTGTTAGAACAAGGCCAATATTTCTTTTCTTCAAATCCTTTTCTAACAAAGGAGCAAAAGAGCCGGGACCTTCACCTTCCAAGGAAAGGAGTAGACGCAACTATTCTTATATTTTAGGGAAGTTGAGCAGGAATCTTCATTTAGTATGCCGTAGACCCTTCTTCAATTAGTTGACTGTGACAAAAATGGTTTGGCCCTTTCAATTAGGGGTGTTCAAAAGCGGTTAACCAAACCGGTTAACCACTTTTCTAAACCGAACCGAAACCGAACCGGTTTTTTGGTTAACCGAAAAATAAGTTAACCGTTTTAAAAAAAGCGGTTAACCAGTTTTGAACCGGTTTTCCCCTTTTTTTTATAAAACTTTTTTTTTTTTAATTTTGTCCTAAATTTAATTGTAAATATAGACAATACATTGGGAACTAAGAAAAAAAAATTTGGGTTGGGATTTTAGATTGAGTGAATTAGAGATTTATTTTAGTTTAGGTTATTATTTATTTATTTATTTAATATATATATATATATATATATTTTTTTTTTTTTGGAAAAACCGGTTTTTGGTTAACCGTTTCTAATTTCTTCCGGACCGGTAACCGAACCAAAAATTCGATTTTTTGAATTTTTCAAACCGTAAACGAACCGTTTTTTCGGGTAACCGGTTTTTCGGTTTGGTTACCGGTTCGGTTAGTGGTTCGGTTCAGTTTTTGCATTTTTTTGAACACCTCTACTTTCAACTTTTTTGTAGACTAGCACTTATTTGTTTCTATTTATATATTATTTTACTCTTGAAAGGGAATTCAATGAGAATTGTTTAAACTCTAGAAATTTTGATGATTAACTAATTATTACTACAGAAGTCTGTTACAAGTTAGCGTAAAAGATTAGGGATAAAATATTTAGATAAAGCTCATATGATATCTTTAATAAAAGATATACATATTTTGTTGTTGTGGGTGACAAATAATCAAATCATTCGAAGGATCATCAACTTGTTTACTATTCAAGTGATCCAACAATCTATATTGATAGGTGGGATAAGATTACCCTACATGCTTGAACCCCTTTTTCTTAAGTATTAAAATAATGGTGATAATTATCTTTGAAAAAGTACTCTAATGTTTAACCCAAATAGTAAAATTATGAGGTTAGATTTATTTTGCTTCCATACTAATTGACTTTTCTGAATTGTAAATGAAAACTTACCCTCGCTTTCTGAAACGCATTACAATGAGTATTGAGACATAAATAATGTTTTCTTAAAGAGTCACATAACAGTTTTGCAGCGTGAATTATGATCAAAATTTATAAACCATCATGTTAAAAGATGCATTACTAAGTGATACTATAATATACCAATACATTATTCCAAAGAAGCCTGCGTTTTCAACCCTCAAGTACAGGCAGGCAAATTAAGATTAGAATTAGCATAATTTTGTTGGACTTGACCTCAGATTCTCTCAGGCAAAAACCACATAATTCTCATCATTTAACCTCTGAATAATTGAATTAGTATTATGGAATGCCATGTGGCTGGTATTATGGTTGTAGTAGAAATTTGTTGGATTAAACACAGCTTCACAGCTGGTGGAAATGTCGATGCCAGTTTTCTGATTTCCTGAAGGAGACTGCACCGAGGCTCGTGAGGCCCTATATTATTGGTTGTACTTCGGCTTTAGCTCGATCCAGACAGGTGATTATGACTTGTCCACCGGATGGGCCTGATTTTAACAAACTGGTTCTCATTGCGGGTGTTTGTTGTTTGTTGTTTGAGCCCATAATAATAATAATAATAATAATAATAATAATAAAATCATTAAATAAAGTTATATGCACATCATCTTCAAGAATTAATCTTATCTTCTTCTAATCTTTTAAAAATATTCTGAAGCAATTAACTTCCTAAAAGCTATAAAATCTCAAATAAAATTGAATATATACCAAACCAAAATAAAAGATTGTTAATCCACAAAACATCAAAACAGTAAGATCAAAAATATAAAATCTTAATTTGTCTATGTACAGGAAGGAAATGAAAGGGTTTTAGTAATCAGGTGAATGGAAGGCTTGCTTAGAACACCCTCACTCCGGTCTAAAAATTCTCATAAGATAGTAGTTCAACCACATTTCAATGGTTAATTATTGTGACAAAATCACCACCTTCTTAATGAATTCTCATTTATATGTTGAAAGACATTTTCATTAAGAATATACTAGATCTAACATTAGCACACTTGATCTACGGTCTTCATCCAAGTCATTTAAAAAAATTTTCCCCTAAACTTAAGGAATGTGAATTTTAATAGGTCAGAACTTATATTATATAATATGTTTTAATGGGTTGTTGTTGTGAGTGAATGCTGAGACGGCGTCGTACTAAGTTAAATGGAACGGTGTCGTTTTGAGACAGCTCCTGGATGATCCTGACCGCTAATTCAGAAGGAAAGCCAACGGCTGAGATCAAGCCTCCAGTCAACACTATAAAAGGATTAGGGTTTCCTATTGTAACTGTAGATCGAATAAAAAGTTTAGAGCAGTTTTCGTTTGTCTTAGAAAACTAGGGTTCTTTCTTTGGGTCTGATTTTCTGTGTAATCTGTGGGTTTCTTGAGTGGTTTGGGTTAATCAATCAAGGGAAAGAACTGCTGTGTTCTTGTTATAGGGATTTCCAGGTTAGAGGAGTCCTAGGCCAGATTACGGGTTCAGAAAGTGTTGTTCGATCTGGGTTTCTTGGAGAGCCTTTCTTTTGTAATCGTGACTGTAATTGGGTGTTCTTTAATCATAGTGCAGCGAACTCTCTTTCCAGAGTTCAACGTGGATGTAGCTTGCTCAAATCGGGCAAGTGAACCACGGAAAAGATCCTGTGTTGTTGATTGTGGTTTTCTGGTTTCTTGTTTGTTTCAGTTTGCATTATAGGTTGATTGCATAACAGTGGTATCAGAGCCATCGTCCTAGGGTGTAATCTTTTTGAAATCGTTCAATTTTTGACAGATCGAAAAATTAGGGTTTGCTCGAAAAATTAGGGTTTCTCAGATTTTAGGGGTTTCTGAATCTAAAGGTTCCTAGAGTCTTAGAACTTTGATTCTTGCTAAGTCTTGGGGTTTTCTTTGTGAGATTAGATCACAAACACTGGTTAAGGAGAGTAATCTTGGTCAGTGACGTGAGTCAGTACTTGCTCTGTTCTCTTTCGATTGTCTGTCCAGTTTAAAGGTATATAGGCTAGAAACCAGTAACCGCCTTAAAACCTGCTTGGCAGTATTTGGCAACTTCTGGTGTAACAACGCCACTTACTCCTTAGACTGTATTACACTATCTATATAATATCATGAGCACTACACGTATGGAGATCTCCCAATACGATGGGAAGATCGATTTCGGGAGTTGGAAGAAGAAAATGAAGGCTCTGCTTTCACATAACAAAGTCGCCCTGGCACTGGAGAAGGATCCAAAGAAATGGTCCGAGGAGAAATTGAAGGAGAAGGAGGAGATTGATGAAGCTGCCTACAATCTGATCGTGATGAACCTCTCGAGACGCGTCGAGAAAGGTTGATGGAATCGAAACCCCTCTAGGGTTATGAGGTAAACTCGAAACTTTGTATGCACTTCAATCTGCACCTAACTTAGCTTTTCTCAAGGGTGCTTTGTTTTCTTATAAAATGGATAGTAGCAAGACAATAGAGGAGAACCTAGATGAATTCCTAAAAATGACCTCAATTTTAAAGGGCACAGATCAGGAACTAGGAGAGACTAGTCTAGCCATGATTCTGTTAAACTCCATTACTGAGGATTATCTAGTTGTTAAGAATGCACTTCAGTATTCCGGTACTGTTCCTAGTGTTGACTTGATTGTGGCTGGTCTTAAGGCTAGAGAACTTGAGTTGAAAGTCCAAAAACGAAGTGGGAGTAACCTGTTTGTTAGGGGAAAACCAGATACCTTTCAATCTGGTAAAGGCAGTCAACCTAGCCAGGGATCCAAAAACAAGAAACGGGGTAAATGGAACAATAAGCATAAGGCAGAGTCTAGAAAGTGTTTTTTCTGTAATAAAACTGGTCACCTGAAAAAGAATTGTTTTGAATGGCTTAAGAAACAAAAGCAGGGAAACACAGAGAGTAACCTAGCCTCATCCAAACACTTAGCTGAAGAAACAGAGGTCCTTCTGTCTGCATCGACAATACAAGAGAATGGGTGTTAGATTCTGGGTGCTCTTTTCACATGAGTCCCAATAGGGACTGGTTTCATGACTTTGAGGAATATGATAGGGAGACTGTGTTCATGGGGAACAACAATGCCTGTAGAGTCAAAGGTAAAGGCAGTATAACCCTTAGACTCTGTAGTGGAAAACTAATAAAACTTACTCATGTTAGGTACATCCCAGAACTTAAAAGGAACCTCATATCCTTAGGAACCTTAGATGAAGAAGGATCTTTGTTCTGAGCTGAAAATGGGTGGCTGAATGTGTATAGAAACCATAATCTAATTCTGAAAGGAGAAAAAAGGAATGGATTGTACATCCTATGTGGAGAATATTATTCTGATTGCCTAAGTTCTTCTTCTGTCAACCCAAATATGTCAGTAACACAAAAATGGCACCTTAGAATGGGACATATGAGTCAGAGGGGACTAGATATCCTAAGTAACCAAGGCATGTTAGGAAAAGACACTGCTGCAACCTTAGAATTTTGTGAGAACTGCATTTTAGGAAAACATCACAGAGTTAGTTTCCCAAAAGGTATACACTTGGCCAAAGGTTGTTTAGAATACATACACTCTGACTTATGGGGTCTTGAGAGAGTGAGGTCTCATGGGGGCAGTAGCTACTTTATGTCCATTGTAGATGACTTTAGCAGAAAAGTGTGGATTTACACCATTAGAACTAAGGACCAGGCTCTATCTAAATTTCAAGAGTGGAAAGCCCTTGTGGAAAACCAACTAGACAGAAAGGTAAAAACCCTGGACTGACAATGGATTAGAGTACTGTAACAATGAGTTTGATCAGTTTGTAGTGAGCAAGGAATCCTAAGACATAGGACTGTGAGAAGAACCCCTCAGCAGAATGGGGTAGCTGAGAGGATGAACAGGACACTCCTGGAAAAAGTCAGATGCTTGTTGTTCACTTCAGGGTTACCAAATACCTTCTGGGGAGAGGCCTTGTCCACTGCAGCCTATCTGATAAATAGGAGCCCCTCAACTGCCATAAATTTCAAATGTCCTGAAGAAGTGTGGTCAGGAAGAAAGCCTGGTTTAAGCCATTTGAGAATCTTTGGGTGTAAAGCCTATGCACATACAGTGGGAGGAAAGTTAGAGCCTAGATCCACTAAGTGTGTGTTCCTAGGATATCAAGATGGTACCAAAGGGTATAGACTCTGGGACAGAAAGTCACCAGGGGTAAAAGTCATCATTTCCAGGGATGTGGTCTTTAATGAAGGAGAGTTCCCTTGTAAAACTAATGAACAGAACACTGGTACAAGCACCCCAATTGAACCCACCAAAGATACAACTGAGAGTACAACCATTGAGGTGGAGCCTGTGGGTCGGCAGGCTGAACCACCTCAACCCAATGAGGAACATGCACCTGAAAACCAACCAGGATCAGAGGATCCTGGATCTGATAGTGAAGAAAATGAAGCAGATGCCTCAGAGCCCCAACATGCACACTTAGAACACTATCAACTTGCCAGAGACAGAATAAGGAGGGAGGTAAGACCCCCTGCCAGGTTTTCTTATGCTGAACTAATATACACTGCTTTGCTTGCAGGAACAGGGATTCAAAGAACGGAACCAGACTCATATGAAGAAGCCATGAACTCTAAGGAAAGGGAAAAATGGAGGCAAGCAATGGAAGAGGAAATGAGGTCACTTGAGGTAAACAGAACCTGGTCCTTGGTCCCCAAACCCAAGGATCAAAAGCTAATCAAATGCAGATGGCTGTACAAAATTAAAGAGGGAATCTTAGCTACTGACCCCCTTAGGTACAAGGCCAGGTTAGTAGCTAAGGGTTACACCCAACGTGAAGGAATAGACTTCAATGAAGTCTTTTCCCCTGTAGTCAAGTATAAAACCATTAGGTTAATGCTCTCCATTGTTGCCCATTATAACCTAGAGTTAGAACAGATGGATGTTACCACTGCCTTCCCGCATGGTAACTTAGAAGAGGAGATTTATATGAGCCAACCCCTAGGCTTTATTGATCCCAAGAAACCTAACCATGTGTGCATCCTGCACAAATCACTGGATAGACTGAAACAGTCCCCGAGACAGTGGTATAAAAGGTTTGACAATTTCATTGTAAGTATAGGATACACTAGGAGTAGATATGATAACTGTTTTTATTTTAATTTGAATGATAATCTGCTTATATATCTTTTACTGTATGTGGATGATATATTGCTTGTGAGTAAGTCTAAGTCTAAAATTCATGAGTTAAAAGGTCAGCTTAGATCAGAATTTGACATGAAGGACCTTGGAAATGCCAAAAGAATCCTAGGGATGGACATTCTCAGGAACAGGGACAAACATGAATTAATCATTAGGCAGAAATCATACTTAGAAAAACTAGTGACTAAATTTGGTATGGCTGACTCAAAACCAGTGTCTATGCCTCTTGCAAACCATGTTGTGTTAAACAAAAGCCAATGCCCCACAACTGAGTCTGAAATAATCAAAATGGAATCATTCCCTATGCTAATGTTGTTGGATCGTGATGTATGGAATGATCGGCACTGCACTGCACTGCCCTATTCTATTTCCTTACTAAGTAGATTCATGGCAAATCCAGCGGTGACCTGGAGCACGCCTTAAAGGTGTATTAAGGTACATTAATGGTACCTTGAATGTTGGTCTAAACTTCTGTAAAAGACATAATACACTTGACTTGGTGGGTTTTGTAGACTCTGATTTTGCAGGTGACAAAGACACAAGGAAATCCACCACCTCTTATTACTTTACCCTTGGAGGAAATTGCATTAGCTGGAAGTCACAACTTCAGCCCATTGTTGCCCTTTCAACAACTGAAGCAGAATATATTGCTATTGCTGATGTGTTTAAGGAAGCTGTATGGCTGCAAGGTTTGTTAGCCGAAGTAAAACTAACTGATGGCAAGGCTACTGTATTCTCAGATAGTCAGAGTGCAATCCATCTTAGTAAGAATCCAGTTTATCATGAGCGGACCAAGCATGTGGATGTCCGCTTTCACTTTGTCAGAGACTTAGTAACACAAGGGGTAATCGATCTTGTAAAGGTTCCCACTGAAGACAATCCTGCCGATATGGGAACCAAGGTTGTCTCACCTGCAAAGTTCAAACACTGTTTGAACTTGCTGCATGTAAGATAACCTGTGAAGACCAGAACAATGATGGAAATGTTTGGGTTTCTGCACTGTGAAGGTTTAGCATTCAAGGTGGAGATTGTTGTGAGTGAATGCTGAAATGGCGTCGTACTGAGTTAAATGGAACGGTGTCGTTTTGAGACAGCTCCTGGATGATCCTGACCGCTAATTCAGAAGGAAAGCCAACGGCTGAGATCAAGCCTCCATTCAACACTATAAAAGGATTAGGGTTTCTTGTTGTAACTGTAGATCGAATAAAAAGTTTAGAGCAGTTTTCGTTTTTCTTAGAAAACTAGGGTTCTTTCTTTGGGTCTGATTTTCTGTGTAATCTGTAGGTTTCTTGAGTGGTTTGGGTTAATCAATCAAGGGAAAGAACTGCTGTGTTCTTGTTATAGGGATTTCCGAGTTAGGAGTCCTAGGGAGGAGGACACGGGTTCAGAAAGTGTTGTTCGATCTGGGTTTCTTGGAGAGCCTTTCTTTTGTAATCGTGACTGTAATTGGGTGTTCTTTAATCATAGTGCAGCGAACTCTCTTTCCAGAGTTCAACGTGGATGTAGCTTGCTCAAATCGGGCAAGTGAACCACGGTAAAGATCTTGTGTTGTTGATTGTGGTTTTCTGGTTTCTTGTTTGTTTCAGTTGGATTATAGGTTGATTGCATAACAGTTGTCTATGGGGATATGATATGATTTACAGCTGGAAGCTTTAGGTTGATGACTTTTATAACTATAATCATGTAGCTTAATTATAGGACTTAAAGCATAATGGTATGTGCCAAGTCTTTCCTTATTGATATTTGATTATAGAATTAATTGTTGGTGTCGATATCTTTTATTATTACTTAAATTAATCAAGGACATATCCTATGAGACATTAAATTGGTGTAAAATTAGTATGACTTTTAGAGTTAAGTTGGAATAATATTAGGACATTATTTTGGTGTTTTACACTAATTTTGTGTCCCATTAAAGAAAAAGAAAAAAAATATTCTAAAAAATATTATTTTTAGTATAATATTTGATATATGGGTTGAAGATGCAATTGTAAAATGATGTAAAAATTATATCATTTTGATGTAAAAGTTCTACCAATTTAGTGTTTGTAATTAGATATGATCCAACATGATTGAGACAATAATGCCTTAATTATAAAAGTATAAACATAGGCGAACTTCGTTATGGTTTTGTTTAGGATAATTGAAGAAATCAAGAGATTTTTTATTTTAATAAATTAACCACAAACCTCCGCCGGCCAGCTTTAACTTGTCTCTTTTTAATACTTTTTATTTATTTTATTTTTAATATATAGTCTATGTCTTTGCATGCATCCAATTTTGAGTACTTTTTATTTATTTCTCCAACCGGCCAGTTTTAACTTTTCTCTTTTTAATAAATAAATAAAAAGTATTAAAAGAGAAATCACTTACACCCGTTCATTCCGGAGTTAATTATATTGTAATAGAAAGACTATACAGGCAAAGTATATATTCTGGATAAGTTAATGAAAAATACAATACAGCTTTCTGAAAATTTCTGTTAATGCATTAGGAATGAAGTGAGGCTACTTCTTTCATTGATTCACCTAGGCCCGGAGCTAAATGATTAGATTCATTATATACTTATATAAACTTATTCATTATATTTTAATTATAATAAATTATCAAATGATAATAATTAAATCTCGAAATTAAAGTATAGGGTTCTTCTCAACAGCATTCGCAAGTGACAAGAATAATTAAATAGGAGTTGGAGCTCTGTTTACGAATTATATATTAACTTTTATATTTAAAAAGCCAGGTCATGTTGCTTGTTTGAAAGTTGCCCAAGGATTATTATATTTACCATAATTTATTTATTTGAACTTCCCATGTGAAATTCAAATTAAATAAGAAAACCAAATCAAATAAAAAAGGAAATAAAATAAAATTTTGGTTTAAAATAATGTGTCGGACATCACCCTAGGTTTTTGGTCACTTTCAATTTGACCAAATAACTTATTTTCACTTATTTATTTGATTATTAATATTTATATGTACAGAGTTGTTGGGTTCTTTGTTTTTACTTTTGGATTGTTCTAAACATGTGTTACAATATAATTAGGGATAATTATATAAACCTTGTGAGGTTTAGTTTAAATCAGATAACCCCCTCAGAATCAGTATTAACTTACAACCACCTACGGTAAGGTGAGTGTTTTTATTTTTCTGTTAGTTTAATGAGACAATTTTATAAGCTTATTAAACTAAATCGCTAATAAATTTTATAGTTAAGCAACAATTAATCAAATTATTATAAGCTTAAAAAAGAAAAGGATAAAATACTTTCACCTATCCCAGAACCCTAATTAACCCACCAACAAACACAAAATACTTTCACAACCCCAACTCTACAGCCGCTTGCAACCCAGCTAGCGAACCTACAAACGCTTGAACCCCTTTCACAATTGTGTTTCCTCCCTTCCTCTTATCTTTCCACCTCATATCGTAGCAAATTATTTTTAAATTACAATAATAGATGCCTAATCTTTTTAACATATTCGATTTTAAAAATAATTTAATGCAAGAAATATTTTATGTCTTGATCAATAGTCTTAGAGCTGCCATGGCCACCCCATATTCCACCTAATGTTTTAAAATTTATATATACGAATATTAATATCTCCACTTGAAATTAAATATATACTTTTGTTTGGTCCTGTTTATTTATCAAATTTTATCTTTTGTCTCTCAAATATTATTTCCTAATTTGACCAATGGTCTTGATAGTTTAAAATATGAAACCTAATCTTAAAATATTTTTAAACTACAATTCGATTTTTAAAATAATTTAATGCAAGAAATATTTTATGTCTTGATCAATAGGCTTAAAGTCGCCATGGCCAACCCATATCCCACCAATGGCACCAAAAGTTTTAAAATTTATATATATGAATATTAATTTTGCTACTTGAAATTAAATATATATCTTTGTTTTGCCTTGTTTTGGCACGCATATATTATTTTCTAATTTGACCAATGGTCTTGATAGTTGATCTCATAATTTCTAACACTATTCAATCCCATCTTATTTAGTGATTATGTAAAAGGAGACGGGTATAAAAGTTGAGAAATTGGAGTAAAGGTAGGCTTTGAAAAGCCCCTAATTTTTTGGCCATTTTATTTGAACCCTAAAATATTTAAATATTTTAAAGGTTTTGTATTTTTGGTTTGATATTGTAATAAAATAACATTATATTTAGTATAATTGTTACAAACTAATGACAGTGAATTGATTGTACACATCTAAAAAGAAAAATTTGGTTCCTCTCAGTTTATGAATTTGGTCTCGTTGTGATTTTCTACTATCACTAAATTAAATACATTTTCAATAGGACCAGTTCAATCCCTAGTTTTGGGGTACGAATGTGAATAAAGATGAAATTGGAGGCAGGCGAACTTACTCCTCCATCTTCCAAATGCAAATCTTACCTGCTCCCTCTCACCTAATCCATAAAATTCCAATAGAGTGCCAGCTACGATTTGAGATTAATATAAATAATTATAAACCCAATACACTCCTATCTAAAAGTTGATCCCAAAAGAATTAAACTAAATTAAATTAGGAGTGTTTGTTGATCATCATGGTATAATTTATACAACTATTGACAATAATTGAATATCTGGACTTTCGTTGATGTTCATGTGATGGGTCTCCACCGTAATCAATTATTCTTCCCCTCTAATGTTTTTAATTTTACGGATGAGATTGTAAAATTTTTAACATATATTTGGTTAGAGTTTGAATTAAATATTTAGAAGTGCTGGGTTCGAATATCGGAAATAGCAAAAACAAATTCAAATATAGTTAAAGTAAGAACAAAATAATAATAAGGCGATTAAAAAGGTTTACTCGTTTCATTGATTCGTTCATATATTAGTGACTCATCTTAAAATATGAGATTATAGGGTGTTCAATGAGTCGAAAGATTAATTAAAATACGTGAAAATTATCTTGACACCCGTCATAAAAAAATACTAATAATAATAACTTTACATAAATTTGAATTTACAAATTAACAAAATTGACGTTAGCACTTAAGAATGGTTATTTATTATTTTCCACCGGAGTGCTATAATAATGATTACAAAAACTGGGGTAATTTCTAAAATTCTCCCTTAGAAAAATTAACTTATAGAGCTAAAGTTGGGGTGCACAATACTGTAATTTAATTTATTAACGAATATGTTCACGTTCATTTATAAAACAATAGTGGGGACTGGGGACCCAATTTTCATTTATTTTAATATTTGATGATTCACCCTTCAAATTGCCAATTTTTTTTTATTTTACTATTTGATTATATTTCCAAATATTTTATTCATTTTTAATATTTAATAATTAAAATCCTTTGAATTGCAAATTTTTATTCAGTTCAGTATTGATTCATTCTCTTCGAACACTCTTCTCTTCTCAATTTTTTCTTAGTTAGCCTTGAGCTATGTTGTACTAATCAAAGAAGAAGCATCTTTGTTTGAGGTTTCCAATAGCAAGCAGCAAGCACAATTGAAAGATTAGATACAACTACGTAATACTATTACAATTTATTAATCACTTTTTGGTTTATATTAGAGTTAATGACAATAATCCCCATGAGGTATGATATAATAATAAAAACCTCCTAAGGTTTCTAAAATAACAGAAATCCTTATAGTTAAGTTTTATGTGTTAAAATAAATGGTAAGAGAATAATTTGGTAATATTTATTGACAATTTACTTAGCATACTTGTCGTATTTATTTATTGTAATGAAAGAAAGTCAATTCCTAACGAATAATGAAAAAATAAAGATAGATTGGCTGCTCATCGTCATCTATTGGTTAATGTGGTATAATTCCATATGTTCATTTTGTTATACTCAGGACAATCAACAACAAAATTAGGATGAAAATACCAATGGGCCACCATAACCAGCTGCCAACCACCACCATCGGTGACCGTCGAAAGTATCTTTACCGGTGCACAACCGATCAGATATGGCTATTGTGCGTCCAAAAACCACAGATCCACGGCTAGATCTGTGACACTGCCGACGGCCACCGCTCACCAACTGTGGTGGCTAGTTGCCAACAGTGGCTTGGGGTGGGATGGGGGTGTTTTTGTTGAGTTTTAAACTTTTATTATGGAGTTGGTTTTACTAAGTTTTTAAATGTAGGGGGTTATATTAATAACCTAAATAATAATATTTAATAAAAGAGTAATTTAGTAATTTAAATAACATACCCGACAATCTATTCTTTCTAACAAAACATATTAATATAATATACCCACCAATTAATTTTGACCAATCAAACATATTTTTCTAAAGGTCGCTATAATCTTTAAGTAATCTAACTTTTCATTAATCTAATATTCCTTGAACAAAAAATTCATCCTAAAAAGTGAGGAGGATTTTTGTTATTACATGCCCGATGACTTTTAAGTTTTCTTTACCTTCCCATTTTGTTGTGTCTGAACAACTTTTTGTCATAGTCTCTTCTGCCCAAAATGTACACGCTCACAACACCTCTCACTCCAGTTGGAAATCAGTCTCAGTCAGCTAAATTTAAAGAATAATACTATATCAATAACTTTCTCTCATAATTTTGACATGACAGTGCGTAATTGGTCAATTCATAACAAATCTTATATAAGTCTCACTAATTAATTGTAAACTGACCAATTACAAATGACTATGGGAGTGTTTGTCTGAGCTTATGAAAATTAGCACGTGCTTATAAGCTAATTTTAGTTTATAAATATTTGAAATTTTAAGCAATTATGTGTTTGGTTAAAGTACTTATAGGTGACTAATAAGTAGTCGACGTGTTTGATAAAATATGGCTTATAAGTACATTTTATTATAAAATGATTAAAAAATGTATTATATTAAACAAGGGTATACTATAGAATTTTAAAATTAAATAAAGATAATATAGTAATATACTTGGTCAAACTAACTTATAAGCAAAAAAAAATATGTCTCCTCTAACTTATTTTTTTGGTTTATAAACTTAACTTATTAGCTCAAAAAAATTAATTTTAGAATTTATAAATTAATTTAACTAATTTATAAGCTTAGATAAATACTTTATAAAAGAGAATTATGGATATAATATTACTCGAACTTTAAATATCTTCGTCATATTTCCTTCTCTTCCTCCTTTAATGTTTCCTCCAAGTGTAGAATCAATCTCTTCTCATTTTTTTTTTTTAATAATAAAGTATAATTAATCAACTCTAGTCTACCCCTCCGTTTTCTTTGAGAAAAAATCATGAACATTTAATGCAACAAGCTAAATATGCAGAATATTCAATTCCTACCGGATAAAATAACTTTTTATTTACTGGATGCAGGTCGATTATTGATGCCCAAGTGGTCACATTTTTTGTTGAATAATAAAGTATAATTAATTAACCCTATGGTCTACCTCTCCTTTTCCTTGAGAAAAAACCATGAACATTTAATGCAATCACTTAACTACACAGAATAATCAATTTCTACTAGATAAAATAACTTTTATCTCCTCGACGCAGGTCAATTATTAATGCCCAAGTAGTGGGTTTCCACCTGTTATGCATTAAAAAATAAGGACTGACACAAAGATGATGTTAACATAGTTAATCAGACTTTATAGAACCAGTAAACCATCTAGAATATGACAGGTCTTTAATAAATTGTACTGCAAGACAGCTGTTAACCTAAACCACCTCGAGAATTGTGTGACAGGTCCTTAATAAATTGTACTGCGAGACAGCTGTTAACCCAAACCACCTCGAGATGATTGATGTTCACTGTAATCTCTCTTCTTCTTCAGTTTTCTTCCATCTCTCAATCTTTCAGAAATCACGCAAAAACACTTTCACTCAAAAGCCTCTCTCACCCCTTCAGATGCCACTTAAAATACTTTTACTCTGAAACCAAATCACTTGATTTTTCACTCCTCTCTGATCCCTTATTTCTTGTTTACCACAAAGAATCATATCCCATTTTCTTATTTTTCGTTTAGAGAAAAGAACAAAAAGATCTTCTTTATTTCACCTAACTTTATTTCAGTTTGCAGTTGCCTTGTTACTTTCTCTGTTTTATTTTCTTCTATTTTTCCCTTTTCCTTATTTCTTTCAAAAAAAATAAAAATAAAAAAAAAATATTTCAGCATTTTCCCTCACTCTTGTTCTGTTATTTGAGTTTGCACTTGTTTTATTTTCTGTATTTTTCAAACCTGAGAAAGAAGTGAAGAAGGAAAAAGAAGTTTGAAAATGGCCGAACTTGCCGCTGTTGGGAGTATTGCGAGTGTGGTGAGCGCTGTTCTCGAAGTGGGCAAGTGCCTGGCTGCTCCGATTGGTCAATTTAAGTACTTGTACAACTACAATACCAATTTAAAAAATCTCGAAACGGAAGTTATGACGCTGAAGAAAACAAGAGACGAAGTGCAGGGGAAGGTTGATGCTGCTGAAATAAACGGGGAAGAGATCAAACAGAGCGTTAAGGAGTGGCAGACTAAGGTGGACAATACCATTAACGAAGCAGAGAGGTTGATTGAAGAGAAAGAAGAAAACCGTCGATGTTTCAAGGGATTGCGCCCCAACTGCATCAGCAGCTACAAACATAGCAAGAAGGCATTCAAATTAAAGTGGGATGATATTGGTCCACTCCTGCAGCAAGAATTCGATGAAGTTTCCTTTTCAAGTATTCAACAATCCAACTACGAGACGAACTTTGTCAAGATCCGAGATGATGTTTTGAAGCTGAAGAATGCAAGACTCAAAGTGGAGCGTAAGGTTGAGGAGGCTAAAAACAATGTGGAAGAGATTGAAGAGGATGTGAAGAAGTGGCTAGAGGATGTTGACTCTATCATTGTTAAAGCACAGGAGTTGATTGAAAACCAAAGTTCAATTGGCACGGACAGGAAGACGCGCTACCAAAATAGCAAGGCAGCATCCGAATTAATGGTGGATCATATTGGTCCACTCCTGCAGCAAGAAAAAAGTTTCAAGAAAGTTTCCCATCCTACAATTCTCAAGGAGATATGGCTTAGTTCTAATGAAGATTATTTGGCTTTCGAATCAAGAAACTCCACTGTGAAAGATGTATGGGATGCATTAAAAGATGAGAATATCTACATGATCGGTGTTTATGGGATGGGTGGTCTTGGAAAGACCACTCTTGTGCAGGAAGTTGGGAGGCAGGCCGAGAAGGATAAGCTATTCGAGGAGATTGTTTTTGTAGAGGTAATGTTTAAACTAATTAGAAGTTTCATTTTGTTATATTAGGAATCTTATTTTATCTTAATTATTTATTTCTAGTGATAATTATTAGTATATAATTTTATATCATTAATTTTAATTGAGTGGAAGTAATTAGACTTTTCGCATCTATATATATGTATAAGGATGTATTTTTCTGCTAATAATTAAGGAGAAACAAGCATTCAATAAAACATTGTTTCTTCCTTCTTAAATTAATGAAGGCATCCTTATTTTTCTTTTTTCTATGTGTTAAGGCAAATGAATACCTTAAAAGAAAACATAAATTTTTGTGTTTTAGAGTATTTTTTTTATTATGTTGTTCTTGATCTGGCCATAATATTTTTCTTGTCTTACAGGTAACAGAAACTTTGGATGTAAAAAAAGTTCAAACTGAAATTGCAGATAAGTTAGGCCTAGAATTCAATAACGAAAGTGAAAGAGCAAGTAAGTTATACTGGAGATTGAACAGTGGTAAGAAGATCCTTTTAATTTTAGACAATATTTGGGAAGATCTTGATCTCAAGACTACCGGCATTCCTTCTAAAAGGGATCGTGGGGGATGTAAACTATTGCTAACAACAAGAAACTTAGATGTGTTGCAGAAGATGGATTCCACAAATAATTTTGGGATGGGTATTTTAAAAGAAGAAGAAGCTTGGAACCTATTCCAGAAGATGGCAGGTAATTTAAGTTATAGAATTTTCACTTTTCATCATAAATTATATTTTATTGATTTTCATAATTTCTTTTTACTCATACTATAGTCTTGGCCCTTCTACAAAATCTGTGTTATGGTTTGATGAGAATAAATAGAACACTTAGAGAATTATAACTGCTTTAAAACATAAAACAACCTTCAAATTATTTAACTGATTTTTCTAATATAATAAAAAATATAAAAAGAAAACTCTTAACAAAAAATGTGTATCTTCTTCCCCATTAATATTTTCTTCATAAGTTCTTTTCTCTTTGCTATATATATATATAGGTATATTCTAAAGAAGAAATAGAGTAATTTAAAAATCTGATAAATTGTGTAAGTATAAAAAAAAAAATAATATATGTATTATACATGTTTATTTAAATATTCCTTTGACGTAAGTTTTATTTATTCTCTAATTAAATAGAGTTCTATGTTTAATTCTGATAAGCAGAATCAATTCTAACTTAGGGCTATTATCCAATTACTAGCTAGTCTAACTTTCTTTAATCTGGTCTTTCTAACCAAACTCTTAACAAACAGTGTCCTTTTTCACGAGGAAAATATGTGTGTGTTTTTTTTTTTTTTTTTTTGAAGAATTTTGAGGAAAAAAATTGAAAGAAAAATCACCTTTGGGGTTGGGGCTGCTGGGTGGGTTTTGGCTGGGAAAAGTGGGGTGTGCAATCTTTGTAATTTTTTCTAATATTTTTAATTTAATTTAATTTTTGGGTTTTCTGTCCCCTAAGATTAAAGCTAATTACAAAAATCTCCCTATGATGTTGTAAGTAACACACCCCCCAAAAAAAAAAAAAAGAGAAAAAACCCTAACCTTTGTTAGCCATTATAACTTAATTTTGACCCTGGCAATGATATAGCAATGTAATCCTATATTTGCCCTTGATAACGTAGCTTAAAAACGTAAAGACTTAATTGCCCCTTTTATATAAAATATAAAAGACTAGAAAGGTAATTCCAAATTTTAAACCTTGTTTTATATTTTAATTGTAACTCATTTATATTTTAATCTGTTTTTTACTTTTTTAAATCTAATAACCGTATTTTTTTTTGCCCTTTTTATTCATATTTTTAATCTGATTTTTTAAAAATTAATTTAATAACCGTAATTTTTTTCTTCTAAATTCATAACCTACTTTTTCTCTCTTTTTATTCATTTTTTTAAATCTGATCCTTTTGAAAAATAATCCAATAACTTTTTTTTTTTTATTTCTCAATTTTAATTTTGTAACCTCCACTCCTGTTCAAACCCAGCAGTTACAAACTTCACCCACACCGTGCCTTACTCCAATCGGCAGCCATTGACAACCATCGTCGTAACCACTAGCCTCCCGTGCACCACCAACGCACCCAAATCATTGCCATCTCCTCCATTGCATCCACACCATAGCCAATGCCATTGCATTTATACCACAAGCATCGCCATAATTCACCCACACCACAGCCCACCCTTTAGATCCCCACCACAACCACCATAGCAAATCAGATTACAACTGTTGTCGCACCCATTGGCCTTCAGCGCACCATCACAACATGCAGAGTTGCAGCTCATTTCTGTTCCACCCACGCCACAACACATCCCTATGGCACCCATGCCACAGCCCATCACCCCTTAAACAACCACCACCACCACCACCACCACATTCGCCACATTAAAACCAGATCACCAATCAAATCAACTTCACAAGATCCACAATAACACCATCAAGGTTTAAAACAAGCTCCCAAGCCCAAATCAATACATAAAAAAACCACAACCCATCACCCCTTAAACAACCACCACCACCACCTCATCCGTCGCATTAAAACCAGATCACCAAATCAACTTCACAAGATCCACAATAACACCATCAAGGTTTAAAACAAGCTCCCTAGCCCAAATCAATATAAAAAAAAAAAAAATTAAAAAATAAAAATTGCTCATTACCCCTTAAACAACCAATACCACCACATCCGCCACATCAAAGCCAGATCACAAATCAAATCAACTTCATATCATTATTCTTGGGAATCTCTTGTTACAATAGAAGCAGAAACGGTGTGGATTATTCAAGAATCGAAGTCGATTTGCTTTATAAAAAGAAGATATCAATGAACTTCTATGAAATGGTTTCACAGGATTCAGCCAATTGTCTTGATCGTGGGATATCATTGAGAAATAGGAATCTGTGTTATCAAAAGATTTCCTGCGATTATTTCTAGTATGGAATGAGTCAATCATCCACTTTGTATCTTATTGAACAAAAATGGTGATATTCTTCCTCCATTGATCAAAAATTTCGATTTTTGGGAAGTATTATGATCATCCAATGAGAAGGGTTTCAATTTTTTCAAATGAACGATTTGAAGACCTATTGATTCTAACAACGGATTGCAGAGTTGATCATTCGGACCTTTCAATTCATAGATGTGGATCTCAGACCTATGAATGGGGGACCCAAACATTACTTTCTGACTCTATTGGACCTAACTTATTGGATCGAAATGTACTTATCTCTCTTTTTCCCCTTTAATTATTATTATTATTATTTATTTATTTATTTTGGTAATTTCATCTCATTGCTATATATAGGATTATTCAAATAAAAAAATAAAATACAGTAATTTAAAAATCTGATAAATTTTTTTTGTGTGTGTGTGTATAGAAAATGCAACACTTGGAACTTTTCTTGTGTTAAATCAAAAGCATGTGAATAGAAAATGCAATAAGTATAATCCTAGCTTCTTGTGCAGGTAATGTTATTCAAACACGTGAATTGAATTCTTTACCAAATGATGTATGTAAAGAATGTGGAGGTTTGCCTATTGTCATTTGTACCATAGCAAAAGCATTAAGGTACAGAAGACACAAATTTCAATGGGAAGATGCTTTGCGAGAACTAAGAATGCCTTCCCCAACAAAGTTCACAAGACTTTTGGAAAAGGAATATTCAAAGATTAAGTTGAGTTATGATTATTTAGAAGATGATGAGCACAGGAAAACTTTCATAATTTCTAGTCTAATGGAAAATAATACTTCCATTTCAGACTTGTTCAAGAATATCATTAGTTTCGGTATACTTCGAGGAGCTAACCTTACAATAGAACAAGCACGGAATAGACTAGATTTAGTGGTCAATGAACTCAAAGACTCTTGCTTGTTACTTGATGGTTCTATCAAAGGAAGATTTTCTATGCATGATGTTATTCGCACTGTTGCTATAACATGTGGATATACAGATTACCATGTATTTACAGACAAAAACGACATTGAAAGCGAATGGAAGGATAAAGATAAACTCAAACAATGCACAATTATCTCCTTAGTTGGTAACAAAATTATTACTCGACTTTGGCCTGAAGGATTAGATTGTCCAGGACTTGAATTTTTTTATATGAGATCAAGGGGTTCTTCTTTCGAAATTCCTGAGGAGTTTTTCAGGGCGATGCCAAAGCTCAAAGTATTGGATTTGTTTAAAATACAACAATCATTGTTGCCATTGTCACTTGACGTTCTGACAAACCTTCAAACATTGTGTTTAGATAATAGCAAAATTGAAGATGTTGCTATTATTGGAAAGCTTGACAAGCTAAAAGTCCTTAGCATGAAAAATTCTAATATCATGAAGTTGCCTACAGAAATAGGTCAATTGACTCAGCTAAGGATATTGGATTTAAGCAATTGTCAGAGATTGACAGTTATCGCGCCAAATGTGATATCAAAATTATCCCAACTGGAAGAATTGTATTTAAAGAGATGTTGTATTCAGTGGAATGTTGAAGTACTTGAAGAGTTGAAGGGCTTGTCTCGATTGAGTGGTTTAGAAATAGATATTAAAGATAACAAGATGTTGCCTAAAGACTTCTTTTTCAAAGAGCTTAAAAGGTACAGAATGTCAATAGGTGTATGGACGTACATACCATGGAGGAGCCGCTACTCTTACTATCCGCCAAAGTACGAATCTCAAAAAATATTGGAATTTGAATGTGATTCTACCAT
>CM047748.1:24538698-24568943 GCA_026225825.1 Pistacia integerrima
AACATCAATACTAGAAATTTATACTATTTGTCAGTAAAAATTTATGTTAGGGTAAGCAAATTATATCATTCTTAACAGAATGTATATATAAAAAAATAAAAAAAATAAAAAAAAAATCTGAGAGGGAAGTATGATTAGATAAAGGATACTAAAATCTTTTCAAAACAATATGATAGATTCTCTCCTGTTTTTATTTCTGCGTAAAATAAAAATTGAAAAGCATATATAATTAGACAAAGGCTTACATAGTTTTTATTGATAAAGTAATCAGTTAAATAATTAATCTCATTTATTAATTCCCAGTAAAAAAACAAAAAAAAAAAAAATTCTTCATACTTGTATCCATCATTTTTTATTTTTCTATATTTACAATTAGATTTGAGGGGCATGGAAAATCATCCCCGAATTACTTTTGGGCTTGATGGGGTTTGCTATCCCATCGCCGTCTTGTCCCCAATCCTCGTAAAAAATCAATTATATTTTTTAATTTCATATTAAAAATATTATTTAAAGAATCTTACTCTTACATAACAATTTAAGGGAAAAGTAAAAGAAATTAAGAGTTTTGGTATAATAGCAACCTTCATTCTAACCTTATATTAAAAACAACCATTCAATTATAATTAATAATTTTGTTATTTTAATGTTATGCATTTAGTAAAGAATTAATTCTCATAAATTTTTTTTATAAAAATACTATCACTTACATTCTTAAATTGAATAATTCAATAAAAAAATTAATTATTAGTATTTAATGTTGAAAAAATACACTTTCAAAATTATCATTATTAAATTACAAAATAAGAGAAATTAAAATTTTTATTTTTTAAATATTCGATAATTGGGTCTTTACCAGGTCCTTATCACCATTTCCATATGGGGATCACGCCCTGATTGTCATCCCTCACAAACACTACCAACTGGATAAAAGTAAAATAAATGTAATCAATGTTTGGAACCATAGCTCCCCTTTTTCGAAGTGTTATTCTTGTTGTTTATGATCGAGTTTCCTCGTGCTTTCAAGATTAGCACATAAGAAAAAAAAAAAAAAAAAATCCTTGATTTTTCAAATATTTTCAGACACAAACCAGATCCCTTGATTTTTCTCTACTCTTGCATTCACATATTTCTGGTTTACTCCGTAGAAAAAAAAAATAAATAAATAAATAAATAAATATTCTTTCAGTCGTTACTCCTCTCTTTTTTGTTTGAGTATGTAAAAAAATAAATAAACCTTTTTTTTCTGATATTTTGTAAAATTTGTGTCCATCTCAAAGTATTATTCTTTCCATCTTTTAAATTATGGAGGAGAATTTCCAAGAATCCGCAAAAAATCAATTTCCTTTACGCATTATCGATGTTAACGTCGATGTGGTATTTCCGTGTTGGAAAGCGCGTGATTGTTATTAAGTCAGAGGAAAGGAAAGAACCATGCAAGTTCATCCATAGAAAAAAGCATGCTTTGGGAAAAAATAAATATTAAAATTTCATTCCGGTAGTCATCACTGCCATTTCCCAGCAGCTTCTGTGACGAATTAATTATTGGAGTTGCTTTGCTGATATGACACCATTTTTGTTTCCGTTTGGATGGGCCATTTGAAAATAGTCATGATTGCCGGGGTGTTCTATCGACTAAATTGAAAACATTTCAGTAGTACCAATTCAGTCTAATCAATTAAGAAAATTAAAGATAGTGGAAAGATTTTTCTTTGCTAGTTGCATTGTCATTATCGTCCTCTCTCTTTCTAACAGTAAACAATAATTTAAAGCCTTTGAGTAATTTAAAGGGATACTTCCAATCTGTAAAGAAAAAACAGGTTTCTGTCTGAACATCGTCTTGCCATAGTCTCATTTTCTTCATCTTTTGTTTTCTTCCCCCCTTTAATATTTGAACTTTCATTGATGTCCATGTGGTGGGTCTCCACCGTAATCAATTATTCACAGAAGATGTTTTCTGTAATCTCTCTTCATCTTCAGTTTTCTTCTCTTTCAAGTTTCAATACTTTCTCTAGAAACCTCGGTCACCCCATCTGATACCAGTAAAAATCCTGTTACTCTGAGATTGATTTTTCACTCCTCTCTCGTTCCCTTATTTTCTTATTTATTGTTTTAAAAAAAAAAAACCCTCTCCTATTTTCTTATATAATTTAATAAATATTTATTAACTCACAATAAATTAATATTAATTTTTTTTATAAGATTTATTGTTTGTAATATATATTTTTTTTTAAAAAGGTAGAACTTTTAAACTATCCCTAACTCTTTGTTAACTATCAACTTATTACATTTTTTGTGGGAAATATTAAATAACCACCCTTAAGCTCATCCAATTCTGTTAACTTGCAAGTTAAATTTTTTATAAAAATTATATTTTGCCTTACTTTCATTAAATATGATAAATAAAATTTCCTCCCAATAATATTGAAACCTGATTTATTTGTAGTTCAATACCTTAGTCAAATTAAGTTATATGTATGACTTATATATATATATATATATATATATATATATATATATATATATATATATATATATATATATATATTATGTTTGTATAATAAATTATGTAAAATATTTGGTCAGAGTTTTGAATTGAATATTTAGAAGTGCTGGTTTCAAATATTGGAAATAGCAAAAACAAAGTGAAAGTAAGAATAAAATAATAACTTCACATAAATATTAATTTACAAGTTAATGGGGTTAGGTGAGGTTAGACTGAAGAGTGGTTATTTATTTGTTATTTTTTATTTTATTTTTATAACCAAGGTATTTTGATCAATTTGTACATACTTTAATTAATTTTCAGATCTATTGAACACCTTATAAGTTTAAAAGATTATATAAGTCATAATATTATCGTGACTAGTCAAGGTAACTTTTTGGGTTAATAGTGATTATTTATGGAAAATGATAGAGTTAATGTAACAACTCCTCTTTAGTACTATTCTTATAATACGTATTATGTAAAATACAGATATGTATATAATATGAAAGATAGTGGGCTCAAATTTTTCTTTACTCATAAAAATATACTTCTTTACAAATACAAAATACGTGTATTAAAAACTTTCTAATTAAAACAAAATATCATAGTGGTTGGACAGTGGTGCCAATACTCTTCGCTCCTCGACGTCCATCCGACCACCGCTCCTATTTCCCCGCAAAAGCAGAGAAGAACAACGGGGTGAGCACAACAATGCTCAGTAAGTAAATCCTCTACTACTATCCCCGCAACTCACTTTTTGGTTCTTTCCTTACTCAACTGTTCTACTATTTCTATTTCTCACTGATTTTCTCTTCCTTTCTAATACTGTTATTCTCCTTTAACTCTGTTATGCTCTTATTTCTTTCTTTCTCTTTGTTCTTTCTTTCTTATTCTTACTTACCATGAAGAACAATCATGGTTCTCTCTTATTCTCATCATACTTACCATGAAGGAAAGTCATGGTTCTCTTTCTCATTCGCGATTTTCTTTCTCATTCTCGATATACTCTCACTAACCATGGAAGAACTCATGGTACATGCATATATGAGATGTACCTGTAACTAATGTAAAAGAACTGCATGTTTCTTTCTTCTACTCTTTAGTCTTACTAACTCAGACTTTCGCATTCTTTCTCATACTTTCTCTCTCTTTCTATCTCATTCTTTCTCAAGCTTTCTCAAGCTTTCTCATTCTTTAATTCTGTCTATTATCTCATTCTCATTTCTGTTTCTCTTTCTCATAACTCTTTTTCTGATAACTCTCTTTAATAATCACGGCCTCATCTTACCGGAGGCACGGCCGGGACTCGCTCCCGCTCTACATGACTTCTACTCATTCTAGCCGATCGAACTTGGTTATGCATGGATTCGGAACCCTTGGCCACGTGAGTGTATAATCTCTCTCTCGGGTACTCGGGTATAGCCCTCATCCGCATGCACTCTCACGGGCTACACCACTTCTCTATCTGATACTCATGCCGCTCTCTCAATGCGGCGCACATGCGGGAATACTCTACCCATTACTCACGGGTTCCCCATCGCATAACCTACTCTATGCTCGTATCTCTCTATTATTCTTTCTCATGTTTGCTCATCTCTTTCTCAAACTAGTAATCATAATACAGCTTAACTCTTAGCTTGTCTCATCTCTATTCTTTCTCATTCTTACTCATTGGAATGTCACGACCTCATCTGACCGGAGGCACGGCTGGGCGCTACCACTTTACGTGACTTCCGCTCATTTCGCTACCGATCGGATTTAGTTATGCATGGATTCGGAACCTTTGGCCATGTGAGTGTACAATCTCTCTCTCTCTGAATGTCACGGCCCCATCGGACGGAGGCACGGCTGGAACCTCATGTTCCACTCTGCGTGACGGTCACGGCCTCATCTAACCGGAGGCACGGCTGGAACCTCATGTTCCACTCTACGTGACTCTACTTGTCACTCACAGGTTCCCCATCGTACAACTTACTCTATTCTCCTCTTTAACTCTTGTGCACAAGATCTCTATTCTTTCTCTAGCTACTCATCATAATGTAGCTTAACTCTTAGAGTAATTCTCTACTCTTTCTTAACTTTTCTCTTTGCTACCAGAGTATTCTCATTCTCTTTACTCTTAAGAGTTGCTATTCTCAACATTCTCTACTCTTCCTTACTCAAGCTATTACTTATAGTATAGCTTATCTCCAAAATTCTTTACTCTTAAACTAGTACTCACAAGATAGCTCATACTCAACATTCTCTATATTCTTTCTCAAACTACTTCTTAATGCACAAATTATGCATATGGATGGTTCATACCTATTAATGCACTTTTGAAATGCCAAATGTAATATTGCTCTAAAATCGCCATTCTGCACAGGTCACACTAAAAAGACCATAACTTTCGTTATACACCTCTGATTGCTACGGTTCTAGTCTCGTTTCAAAGCTTAGAAACAGGGCTACAACTTCTCTGTTTTGATCTCAGCCCAGTTCCAACCGTAAGATACCCAAAAATCACTTAGAAAGTTACGGTAGTGACAGGGCAGATTTCACTTAGGCATTTCATCAAGCAACTTATGTGCATACAAAAACTCTTCTCTAACTACAACTCTCCTTCTCTCTTTAACCATCCAGAATTGGAAGTAAATTCCCTTCTATGGGCATAAACCCTATGATAGAAAAACACTCCCAAAATACATACTCAATCTTCTCCAACTTCATCTCAAACTATAACTCATAGACACTTTCCATAAAGGAAATATCCAACAAACATAATATAAATACTCTTCTCAACTCAATTTCTCAACAAATAAACATACATCTCTACTCAATTTCTCAATAAGCATCATATATACATGCATAAATAAATCTCTACTTAAGAATTTCTTAAACTTTAGCTTGAGTTGGATTTACTTACCTCATACTTGAGTAGTCTCCACTAAAGCTCTCTACTCTTGTTGGATCATAACTTTCCCTTATTTCCTAAGCATAAACATAGTAAGAACTTAACCCTTACATGAATAAAATTCATCTCTAAAGTAGGGATTCTTACCTCTTCTTGCTTAGGATCACTTCTTTGTCAAATTCCAACTCAAAACTCTCAAAAATCCCTTAGAAAATTGAGTGAGAAATTGAGAGAAAATGGGAGATGAAGAGGTGGTGGAAATGGGTAGAATGAATGGGTTTAGAGAACTCAACCCTTATTAACTCATATAATATCCACTCTTTCCCATTTTGCCCTTACTCTTTCTTGAAAATTCCACCTTTATCCTTTAATTCTTTACAAACTCACCCCCATTTAACATTATTCTCCATGAAATTTCCTTACATTTTACTCCCCACTTTTACTACTAATTAGGGGTAGAATGGTCATTATGTCCCAAAAGAAGAATTCTCTAGAAACCTCAAGGAACTTTTCTGCTCCCACGCTGCTGGCGAAGAACTTCCTGTCGCCCTGGCGAAACATTCCAGAACCGACACCACCAACACAAAATCAAAGTCGCCGCGGCGAAGACTGAATTTCCAAAATTTGCTAAGTCTTGATCAATTCCAGGGTACACACTCAACCAAAGAACATGAACAATATATAAACTCATTTAGGGGAAATTCAGTAATTCTTTAGGCCATACCATAAACAGTGGCTACGTATTTCAAGTGGGGTATTACAATTAGCTAGCCTGATGGTACTCACCATGCTCCCCAAATGACTTTAGCCCCTTGGTCTTGGGTTCGAGTGGTGAGGAAGGCGAAAGAAATCCCTTAAGGGGGGGGAGATAGTCCTAGTGAGTGGGGCCTCCGGGGCAAGATTGGGAAAGCCCATGAGGGAAAGAGCCCAAGATTGGGATAGCCCATGAGCCGAATCCGGGTCCTCACAATAAAAAAGGCGCCTTTTTATTGTGAGGACCCGGATTCGGTAGCCTGATGGTACTCACCATGCTCCCCAAATGACTTTAGCCCCTTGGTCTTGGGTTCGAGTGGTGAGGAAGGCGAAAGAAATCCCTTAAGGGGGGGGAGATAGTCCTAGTGAGTGGGGCCGCCGGGGCAAGATTGGGAAAGCCCATGAGGGAAAGAGCCCAAGATTGGGATAGCCCATGAGCCGAATCCGGGTCCTCACAGTTAACGAAAATTACACACCGAATTTATGCACCGAATAATGTGGTAAAATCCTTACTGTTGATTAATATTAACTTATAATGAATCAACGGTCAGGATTGAGTTAAGTCATTCGGTGTACGAATTCGATGCACATCATTCAGTAACTGTAGCATTACTCATTATTTATTACTTTTCACAAAAGTATTATAAATAATGAGTATAAGGGTGCATTTGGTTGGGGTTGGTTTAAGACTATTGAGGTAGTGTCATCTTATATTACTTGATTACCATGTTTTGTTATCAAGTAATATAAGATTCCGGTAATCTTTCACAACCCATAGTAATTACTGTTGGAAATATAGGAGATAATCTGATTATCTCAATTTTCTTAAGTATTTTAAGATTACTTGGTAATTTTATTTTTGTTTACTATTTTACTCCTTATTAATAAAATTTTTAGACAATAATGCCCTTGATTTGAATAAAATTTACAAAAAAAAAAATTGAGGACTATTTTATCCTTATAAACAACATTTTTAGGACGAAAATACCCATGGGCCACCACCGCCAACCGTCAGCCACCACCATCGACAACTGTCAGAAGTAGCCTTATCGACGCACAACCAGTCAGATATGGCCGTCGTGCACCAATAAGGCCTTTTTTGGAAAAACACAAATTTGGCTATTTTACGGCTAGATCTTTGGCACTACCTGCGGCTGCTGCTGGTCGGCGGTGGCGTTTGATTGCCGATAGTCGCTTAAGGTGGGGTAAAGGTATTTTTGTTGATTTTTAAACTTTTATTATTGGGTTATTTTTGCTAAGTTTTTAAATATTGGGGATTATATATAGCCTAAATAATAATATTTAATAAAAAGAATAATTTAATAATTTAAATAACATATCCATCAATCTATTCCTTCTAACAAAAAATATTAATATATCATACTCATCTTTTAATTCAAATCAACCCAACATATTTTCTTAAAGATTTTTAATAATATATAGTTTAACTTTCTATTAATCTAATACTCCGTTATCTTTAATCCAATATTGCTTTAACCAAATAAACGCTAACAAATGATGAGGATTTTTGTTATTACATGCCCGATGACTTTTAAGTCTTCTTCACCTTCCCATTTTGTTGTGTCTGTACAACTTCTTGTCATAGTCTCTTCTGCTCATAAACCCTCACATCACATCTCACTCCAGCTGGAAATCAGTCTGAGTCAGCCAAACTTAAATGCCTTCATCATCTTTCCTTCTCTTCCTCCTTTGATGTTTCCTCCAAGTGTACAATCAATCTCTTCTCACATTTTTTGTTGAACAATAAAAGTACAATTAATTAACTCTATAGTCTACCCCTCCTTTTCTTTGAGAAAAAATCAAGAACATTTAATGCAACCACCTAAATATACAAAATAATCAATATCTGCTGGATAATATAACTTTTATCTACTGGATGGAGGTCAATTATTGATGCCCAAGTGGTGGGTTTTCACTCGTTATACATAAAAAAATCAAACATCGATACCACTCTTATGGAAAATAAAATTGGGAATGGGAGAGATTCATGTATGAAAATGCTTTTACAAACCATGAAACACGTTTTGGTCAATGATAACAATATTTACTCGGAAACTTTATGCGAAACGCGTAACGCGTTTGAAGCCACCTGGAAGGCAGTACTCAAGTGTTTTCTTCGTCTTTTCTATTTTTTTCTTCCCCCCTTCAATCTTTTAGACTTCTACTATTATGGATGTTGATGTTCACGTGGTGGGTCTACACAGTAATCATTTTTTCACAGTAAAAATTGAAATCAAATGATAGATATTCACTGTAATCTCTTCTTCTTCCACCTCACAATCTTTCAGAAATCACTCAAAAACACTTTCACTCACAAACCTCTCTCACCCCTTCAGATACCACTAAAATTCCTGTTACTCTGAAACCGGATCGCTTGATATTTCACTCCTCTCCTGTTCCCTTATCTCTTGTTTATATACCCAAAAAAAAAAAAATCCATTTTCCTAATTTCTTGTTTACCAAAAAGAATCCTTTCTCATTTTCTTATTTTTCGTTTAGGAAAACGAACAAGAAAAAGATCTTCTTTATTTCAGCATTTTCTTTGAGAAAAAATCATGAACATTTACTGCAACCACCAAATATACAGAATAATCAATTTCTACTGGATAAAATAACTTTTATCTACTGGATGCAGGTCAATTATTGATGCCCAAGTGGTGGGTTTCACTTGTTATCACTAAGGGGGCGTTTGGTTGGGGTTATTAGGATTACTATTACAATTTATAAATCACTTTTTAGAGTTAATGACAATAGTCTGTATGATATAATAACAAAATAATAAACAGTAAAATAATAATTTGATAATATTTACCAACAATATGCTTAGCACACCACTCGATATTGTAAAATTGGCTACTAATCATCTGCTGGTTAATGTGGTGTAATTCCAAATGTTTTTTTTGTTATACTCAGAACAAAATTGTCTCCTTATAATCTCTTGGAATAGTCAAGGGTGTCAAAACCTCTACTTTTAGGAATGACAATAATAAATTAGATCCGAGTTATGATAATAATAAATTTTTTTATTAATTATTTAGATGTTGTTTCAAAAGAGATTGAATTGAGTAGTGGGAAACATAGAAAAGAAAGTTAGATAAAAAAATAAATATCTCTAAAAACTTGTTGACAATAGTGGGGAATATAGAAAATAAAGTTAGGTAAAAAAATAGATATCTCTAAAAACTTATTGACGTTCTAACTTAAGCAGCTGTACATGGGGCCAACACATGATTCACAATTGACATTATAACAAACATATGAAAGACTTATTACTAATAACATCAATACTAGAAATTTATACTATTTGTATATAGAAATTTATGTTAGGGTAAGCAAATTATATTGTACTTAACAAAATATATATATATATATATATATATATATATATATATATATATATATAAGAGGGAATTATAATTAGATAAAAGATACTAAAATCTTTTCAAAACAATATGTTAGATTCTATCTTGTTTTTATTTCTGCGTAAATAAAAATTGAAAAGCATATATAATTAGACAAAAGTAACATTAGTTTTTATTGATAAAGTAATCAGTTTCTTAAACAATTAATCTCATTTATTAATTTCCAGTAAAAAATTAAAAAACAAAAACAAACTCCTCATACTTGTGTCCATCATTTTTTATTTTTCTATATTTACAATTAGATTTGAGGGGCATGGAAAATCATCCCCGAATTACTTCTGGGCTTGATGGGGTTTGGTATCCCATCGCCGTCTTGTCCCCAGTCCTCGTAAAAATCAATTATATTTTTTAATTTCATATTAAAAATATTATTTAATGAATCTCACTCTTACATAACAATTTAAGGGAAAAATAAAAGAAATTAAGAGTTTTGGTATAATAGCAACTAGGGGTGATCAAGTCCAGGTATCTTGGTATTTTGGGAAAAACTGGAACGGATCAGTGCCTAAAATTAGGAACCGGAACCATAATCGAAACCAATCGGTTCCAGTTCCTTAATTGCCGAAACCGAAACCTATGAAACAGGTTTCGGATATCCTGGATAATCATAGGTTTCGAGTACCCTGGATAATCACAGGTTTTAGGTACCCTATATAGTTCATTGGTCCCTATAACTTTACAAAATGACAAAAAAACCCGGTAAAATTTACAAATACACACCCCATTTGTTTAAATACTTTATAACAATATAAATTTTTCCTTATTAATTAATTTTAATAATTCAAATAATGTTAAAATATAGTCTTACTTTTTATATATAGTGTAAGACTATATATTAAAATTATTCATAGCTTATTCATATCCAAAATCCAAAATGTTCACTAGTTATGTATATAGTCTAGGGGTAAATTTTATTAAAACCCTCCAATGTTGTATATAGTTATGTATACGCTCCAGTTCTTTTCCCGGTTCCTTGCAGGGTACCCTGTTATCGATTCCTTGTAGGGTATCATGTTACCGGTTCTTAGTAGGGTACCCTATTTCAGGTTTCGGTTCCCGTTCCCTTCCTAGAGTGAAGGAACCAGAGTTGGAACCGAGGGTCCCGGTTCCTAATTTTTAGAACTAGAAACTACCCTATGTGGGCCGATTCCGGTTCCTACCTGGAACTGAGACCCCGGGTACTCGCCGGTTCCGAGTAAAACCTATTTTCATACTCACCCCTAATAGCAACCTCCATTCTAACGTTATATTGAAAACAACCATTCAATTATAATTAGTAATTTTGTTATTTTAATGTTATACATTTAGTAAAGAATTAATTCTCATAAAAACCTTTTATAAAAATACTATCACTTAAATTGAATGATTCAATAAAAAAATTAATTATTAGTATTTAATGTTGAAAAATACACTCTCAAAATTATCATTATTAAATTACAAAATAAGAGAAATTAAAATTTTTATTTTTTTAATATTTGATAATTGGGTCTCACCGGATCCTTATCACCATTTCCATTTGGGGATCGCAGCCCCGATTACCATCCCTCACAAACACTACCAACTTGACAGAGTAAAATAAATGTAATCAATGTTTGGAACAATAGCTCCCCTTTTTCGAAGTGTTATTCTTGTTGTTTATGATCGAGTTTCCTCGTTCTTTCGAGATTAGCCCATAAGAAAAAAAAAAAAAAAAATCCTTGAAACTATCTTTTGAGAAATTGCTTTTAGCATTTAATATAATAATAGTTTATAGAAATGATAAAAGTTGTCTCAATTAGACCTATAGCTCTTTACAGTTAAGGGTAATATATAAACCAAGCTTGTCCAAATTAATCTATGAGTAGTGTGATAAAAAAGCAAGTACCTGACAACTTATTTAGTTAAAATAAAAAAAAAAATTTGTTTATGTACAAGAGATTAAAGGGTTTTATTAACAAGTCAATGGTGAATTCTATTTTATTAAAGTTTTTCTTAATTTAAAAAAATATAAATTTGTTCACACGACGAGTCTCCACTCTCCAGTCTCCACCATCAATCAATAATTCTCAGTAATGAAATCATCAGCTCTCATGAACAGAAACTAAAGAAATATTGATGGAAAAAAAAGTTGTAAATTAATAGGACAAATATATAAGAATGCCGATTTACAAACCTTTAAGCACGTTATAAAAATAAAGCTCAGCATAGATTGATCTCTTAGAGAATAAGAATAAGCAAAATTTATTAATTGAACTCTCCTTTTATTTCCATCTAACTCCCTTTTTGTGCTAGACAGACATAATGAAAAATTTTAATAGTCACTTTTAGGCACAAAGGTGGTCTAATTTCTTTTTTCTTTTTAATTAAAATGATGATAGTTGGTATCAAAGTAAATAGTAGCAAAAGGTCATATGGAAATTAAATATGTAAACTTCCATTCACATTCATCTATATTTGACAAAATTATACTTATTTGAAAAAAATCATTTTAATGGTAGATTAAGTATAAGATGTTCAAATTTTGGTTTATTAATCTGGATTGGATATTTGTTGGCCTAATAGAGAAATAGAAGATATATAATATAAATTTATATACAACAAAAACCATTGAATTAAGACCCACCAATTCAGTTTTTTTTCCAGGTTTGATTTTAATAGCTCAAAAGATCGAGGTTTCCATTGTTCAATTGGAGTTTATGTTCGCCGAGTTATAGTGAAAATAAAATACCAAGTTAAATTTATTTTAAACCAGAGAAATAATAGAGTGTGAGTTATATGTAATGTATTTTTGTTCAAATTTCTCTAAGCCATTGGATTAGATTTAGATAGAGGGTGGTTAATTGTGTCTCTTTTTGAGTCAAGAAATTGTGTTACAATATGCTGATATTATTTTAAATGGCAGGAAAAAAAAAAATATATACTAGTGCGTTTCTTGCTAAACATTTCACTTTTAGAAGGGATTATTTATCAAGACAAATAGAGTTGAAAAGAGATGAACAGTCGCATTCTAAACTTATAAAATAATAATAGCTCAGTTGTAAATATTATTCCTTTCGTCTTTTTAATTATAGTGGAGAATTTCTAGGAATCCGCAAAAAAGCAATTGAAAATCAATTTCCTTTACGGATTATCGTTGTTAACGTTGATTATTATTAAGTCAGAGGAAAGGAAAGAACCATGCAAGTTCATCCATGGAAAAAAGCAAGCTTTGGGAAAAAAAAATATTCATTCCAGTAGTTACCACTGCAATTTCCCAGCAGCTTCTGTGAGGAATTAATTATTGGAGTTTCTTTGCTGATATAGTGATATGACACCATTTTGGTTCCCGATTTGATGAGCCATTTGAAAATAAACGGCTTTGTTTGGTTCACAATTTTGTGTTTTTGGGAAAAAGTATTTTGAAAAAAGTTAAAAAAAAAGTTGAATTGGACGGGTATTATGATGTAGGATTTACAAATTATAAAATACCCCCTATGTTTGTTTTTTTACAAAACACCTATTATAATAAAACATTAAAAGTTAACAAAAATACCACCAATCCACCCTCAAATACGGACAGCCGGCCACCACCCCCGGAGGGTGGCCGGAGTCGCCGTAACAAAAACATTAAAAATATTTAGGGGTATTTAATTGAATTAACAAATTTAGAGGGTTTAAAAAATGTTGAATAAAGTTGAATAATATTGTGAGTTTTTTGGTATTTTACCGTTTAATTTTTTTGGGAATACTAAAACCAGTATTCCCAAAATCCAACCAAACGAGACATGATTGCCGCGTGTTTTATTGACTAGATTGCAGACATTTCAATAGGACCAGCTCAGTCTAATCATGTGTTCTCTCTTTTCTTACATGTCCTGCTGATATAATAATATATGGCCGAATCAATTAAGAAAATTAAAGATAGTGGAAAGATTTTTATTTGCTAGTTGCATTATCATTATTGTCCTCTCTCTTTCTAACAATAAACAATAAACAATAATTTAAAGGGATAATTTGCATCTGTAAAAAAAAAAAAACAGGTTTCTTCATCTTTTGTTTTCTTCCCCCTTTAATATTTGAACTTTCATTGGTGTTCATGTGGTGGGTCTCCACCGTAATCAATTATTCAAGGTAAATGTTTTCTGTAATCTCTCTTCATCTTCAGTTTTCTTCTCTTTCAAGTTTCAATACTTTCTCTTGAAACCTCAGTCACCCCATCTGATCATTGTTTTAAAAACCGGACCGGAGGGCAAACCATTTTGATGGTCGGGTCACGGTTCAACCGGTTAGACCGTTAATTGAACCGATGACATCATCACATATCATGATGACGTCAACACATTTTAAAAAAAACAATTTTTTTTTAGATTTCTATAATGTACAAAGGTTTTACTATAAAATAAATAGCACACCCTTAAAAAGAAATGTAAAAGCACTTTACATTAACATCATCATTGATTTTAGCTTCTACTAACATCAGTAGTATTATTAGTATATACATTAACATCTAGGCAGTTCAACTGATCTAAATGCCTATATTACCATCCAGAGCAATTCGAAATTCCATCAAAATTACATAGCATAAGTTACTCGGATGATATACTAGAAACACAAAAGATGAGCAAACTGAAGAGTTCATAACCCAAAAACATTAAAAAGAAAACAAAAACAGAGGTAGCTTTTAGTATCAGAATGGCTTCAAATTAAGTCCCAGATAAATCAAGAAGCCTCATTGCATGAAGTATATTAACCACTCTTACTGGCCAAGAAAACACTGGTTAAAACATTGCGGCATTCCATTGAGGCCTTCAGCAGCTTCAGACCCTAACAATAGGAGATCAAATTAATATATCACTAACTATAACACATCAAACTTCAACCGTCTTAATCCCTAAGAATCCTTCCATCATCATCTCCTCCATTTCTCTTCAATATAAAACACATCAAACTTTCCCATGCATGCATGAATGAACCCCCACATCGATATGTAATTTAACAAAAATGTTTTTCAAATGTTTGATAGCAATGGAGATGGGAAAATAACAAAAATGATATGACACAATTAACCTGTCAATCGAACACATAAATCAATCCAACACAAACAAGATTCAAAGAAATCAAAAACCAAGAAGTACACACTCAATCTGCCGAAACAGAGCAATGCTTTAACCCAAGCCTAATCACTCAACATCAATTAGAATTTATGGTAGAATATAGAGCATTCATAGTAGACCCGCTTGCAAATTAAAACAACATTCTCCCTTAATGTATACAACATAACCAAATACTCTAGCTATAAAGACACCTAAAACTGTGTCATGGAGATACCAGGAGAGTGCTCAACAATCATCACTATAATAGCATAATCATAGAAAAAGAGCAAATGTTTGGGAGTGAATGCGGTTTTCCAATCTAGCTATCTATTAACATAATAAACCATTTATAAGAAGATCCATGGTTTATCACTTGATGTTCACCCGACCTAATCATTCAAATTCTCTTAAACTAAAAAAAATGCACTAACGCCACTGATTATACAACTTAACCATTAACTTCAAATCTACGATTAACATTTATGGCAAGTAAAGCTGTCTAAGATATGTGCACATGAAATATGAACTAAAAATTCAACTTCCGGCGAGGAATGGTGTTACCTGGATCGACGAATGGAGCTTTCGCCGTCGATTTCCAGCTAGGGAGGAAGATGTCGTCGATTTTCGGCGAGGGAGGAAGACGTCGTCGTTGATTTCCGGCGAGTTCAGATGCGATTTGGGTGGGATTTCAGAGAGAGAAGCAGTACAACCAAGTGAGAGTTTTGTGAGAAAAATTGAAAGAAAAGAAGATGAGAAGGGGCTGCGACGCTGCGTGACAAGAAGAAGAGAAGAAAGGCTGCGATGAATCGACGATGCGTGACAGAGAACTGAGAAGAAGAGAAGAATGGGCTGCGTGAGAGATCAGAGAAGACGATGGGCGCGTATTAGGAATTAAAGTGTGGACCGGTTTTTTCGCCAATCCGGTTGGACCGGCGGTTCACTTATATTATCCGGTTTTCAACCAGTTTAAAACGGTTTAATGCTTATTAACGGTTTTGAGTGTGAACCGAACCGGACATGTGACCGGTTCACGGTCCAACCGGTTGGACCGACCGGTTCGGTCCGGCTTTTAAAACATGGCATCTGATACCGGTAAAAATCATCATGTTACTCTGAGATTGACTTTTCACTCCTCTCCCGTTCCCTCATTTCTTATTATTGTTAAAAAAAGAAAAAAAAAAACCTTTCCTATTTTCTTATATAATTTAATAATTAATATTAATATTATTTATAAGATTTATTGTTTATAATATTTTTTTTTTTTTAAAAGGTAGAATTTTTAGACTATCCGTGACTTTTTGTTAACTATCAAACTTATTACATTTTTTGTGGGAAATAGTAAATAACCACCCTTAAGCTCATCCAATTCTGTTAACTTGCAAGTTAAAATTTTTATAATATTTTTCCTCACTCTCATTAAGTATGATAAATAAAATTTCCTCCCAATAAGATTGAAACCTGAATTATTTGTAGTGCAATACCTTAGTCAAATTAAGTTATATGTATGACTAATATATATATATATATATATATATATATATATATATATATATATATATATATATATATATATATTTTTATGTTTGTATAATAATTTATATAAAATATTATTAACATATATTTGGTCAGAGTTTTGAATTGAATATTTAGAAGTGCTGGTTTCAAATATTGGAAATAGCAAAAACAAATTCAAATATAGTAGAAGTAAGAATAAAATAATAACTTTATATAAATTTTAATTTACAAGTTAATGGAATTAAGTGAGGTTAGACTGAAGAGTAGTTATTTATTTTTTATTTATTTTTTTATTTTTTGTAATTGAGGTATTCAGATCAGTTTACGCATATCTTAATTAATTTTTAGAATCTATTGAATACCCTAAAAGTTTAAAAGATCAGATAAGTCATAATATTATCATGATTGGTCAAGCTAACTCCTTGGGTTAACGGTGATTATTTATTACTTTCTACAAAAGTGCTATAAATAATGGGTATAAGGGTGGTTTGGTGGGGGGGTTTTTAAGATTACTGAGATAATATCATCTTACATTACTTGATTACCATATTTGGTTGTCAAGTAATATAAGATTTCGGTAATCTTTCATAACCAATAATAATTATTGTTGGTAATATAATAGGTAATCTAATTACCTTTATTTTCTTAGGTATTTTAAGGTTACTTAGTAATCTTATTTTACAATTTTATCCCTTATTAATAAAATTTTTGGATAATAATACGCTTGTTTTGAATAAAATTTACAAAAAAAATTTAGGGACAATTTTATCCTCATAAACAACATTTTTAGGATGAAAATACCCATGGGCCACCACCACTGACCATTAAATAATGTAAGAGGATAAAAAATATGAACCTTATTATCTTTGGATACATGTCTTTAATCAATTCCAAAATTTTAGAAAAGCTTCCTTAAAAAGATGTTGGCTTCTAATAGATTTATATATGTTCATGTCCTTCATGCATATTGTCACCCTGTAATTTCTTGTAATAGTCTAGGTGTCAAAACCTTTAATTTTAGGTATGACAATAATGAATTAGACCCGAGTTATGATAATAATTAATAAATTTCTTTTATTAATTTTTTAACTGTTGTTTCAGAAGTGACTGAATTGAATAGTGGAGAACATAAAAAAGAAAGTTAAGTGAAAAAAAATAGATATCTCTGAAAATTTTTTGACGTTCTAAATTAAACATAAGTATATAAGGCTAACATATGATTTACAATTGACATTGTAACAAAAATGTGAAATACTTATTACTACTAACATTAATACTAGAAATTTATACTATTTGTCTGTAGAAATTTATGTTAGGGTAAGCAAATCATATTATACTTAACAGAATATATATATATATATATATATATATATATATATATATATATATATATATATATATATATATATATATATATATATATATATATTGAGAGGGAAGTATAATTAGATAAAGGATTCTAAAATCTTTTCAAAACAATATATTAGATTCTCTCCTATTTTTATTTCTGCGTAAAATAAAAATTGAAAAGCATATATAATTAGACAGAGGGTAACATAGTTTTTATTGATAAAGTAATCAGTTTCTTAGATAATTAATCTCATTTATTAATTCCCAATAAAAAAAAAAAAAAAAAAAAAAATTCTTCATACTTGTATCCATCATTTTTTATTTTTCTATATTTACAATTAGATTCGAGGGGCATGGAAAATCATCCCCGAATTACTTTTGGGCTGGATGGGGTTTGCTATCCCATTGCCGTCTTGTCCCCAATCCTCGTAAAAATCAAATATATTTTTTAATTTCATATTAAAAATATTATTTAAAGAATCTCACTCTTCCATAACAATTTAAGGGAAAAATAAAAGAAATTAAGAGTTTTGGTATAATAGCAACCTTCATTCTAACGTTATATTAAAAACAACCATTCAATTATAATTAATAATTTTGTTATTTTAATGTTATACATTTAGTAAAGAATTAATTCTCATAAAAACTTTTTATAAAAATACTATCACTTACATTCTTAAATTGAATAATTTAATAAAAAAATTAATTATTAGTATTTAATGTTGAAAAAATACATTTTCAAAATTATCATTATTAAATTACAAAATAAGAGAAATTAAAATTTTTATTTTTTAAATATTAGATAATTGGGTTTTGCGGGATCCTCATCACCATTTCCATTTGGGGATCACGGCCCGACTGCCATCCCTCACAAACACTACCAATTGGACAGAAGTAAAATAAATGTAATCAATGTTTGGAACCATAGCTCCCCTTTTTCGAAGTGTTATTCTTTTTGTTTATGATCGAGTTTCCTCGTGCTTTCAAGATTAGCCCATAAGAAAAAAAAAAGGAAAAAAAAAATCCTTGATTTTTCAAATATTTTCAGACACAAACCGGATCCCTTGATTTTTCTCTGCTCTTGCATTCACATATTTCTGGTTTACTCCATAGAAATAAATAAATAAATAAATAAATCTTCTTTCGATCGTTACTCGTTACTCCTCTTTTTTATTGTTTGAGTGTGTAAAAAAATAAATAAACCTTTTTTTTTTTTTGATATATTGTAAAATTTTTGTCTGTCTAAAAGTATTATTCTTCTCATCTTTTAAATTATAGAGGAGAATTTCCAAGAATCCGCAAAAAATCAATTTCCTTTTCGCATTATCAATGTTAACGTCGATGTGTTATTTCCGTGACCGTGTTGGAAAGCGCGTGATTGTTATTAAGTCAGAGGAAAGGAAAGAACCATGCAAGTTCATCCATCCAAAAAAGCATGCTTTGGGAAAAAATAAAGAGTAGTGGCTTTGTTTGGTTGGATTTTGGGAATATTACTTTTAGTATTTCAAAAAAAGTTAAATAGTAAAATACCCAAAAACTCATAATATTATTCAACTTTATTCAACTTTTTTTAAACCCCTTAAATTTGTTAATTTAATTAAATATCCTTAAATATTTTTAATGTTTTTTGTTACAGCGACTCCTGCCACCCTCCGGCGGTGGTGGTCGGCTGTCCGTATTTGAGAGTGGGTTAGAGGTGTTTTTGTTAACTTTTAATGTTTTTTATAGGGGGTGTTTTATAAAAAAATAAACATAGAGGGTATTTTATTAATTTGTAAATCTTACATCGTAATACCCGCCCAATTCAACTTTTTTTTAACTTTTTTCAAAAAACTTTTCCCAAAAACCTAAAGTTTTGAACCAAACGAAGCCAGTATTATGCTTACTCACCATCTTACTATCCTTTATAAATATAACGCATAATATAGGTATCATACTCATAGTATGGATATCATAGATAATTTTAACAAAAATAATAAGACGGTTAATACAACTCGCAAATAAGTATAGTATTTTTCAAAAATAAATATTAAAATTTCATTCCAGTAGTCATCACTGCAATTTCCCAGCAGCTTCTGTGACGAATTAATTATTGGAGTTGCTTTGCTGATATGACACCATTTTTGTTTCCGTTTGGATGAGCCATTTGAAAGTAGTCATGATTGCCGGGGTGTTTTATCGACTAAATTGAATACATTTCAATACTACCAATTCAGTCTAATCAATTAAGAAAATTAAAGATAGTGGAAAGATTTTTCTTTGCTAGTTGCATTATCATTATCGTCCTCTCTCTTTCTAACAGTAAACAATAATTTAAAGCCTTTGAGTAATTTAAAGGGATACTTTCAATCTGTAAAGAAAAAACAGGTTTCTGTCTGAACATCGTCTTGTCATAGTCTCATTTTCTTCATCTTTTGTTTTCTTCCCCCCTTTAATATTTGAACTTTCATTGATGTCCATGTGGTGGGTCTCCACCGTAATCAATTATTCACAGAAAATGTTTTCTGTAATCTCTCTTCATCTTCAGTTTTTTTCTCTTTCAAGTTTCAATACTTTCTCTAGAAACCTCTGTCACCCTGATTTTTCATTTCTCTCTCGTTCCCTTATTTCTTATTTATTGTTTTAAAAAAAAACCATTTCCTATTTTCTTATATAATTTAATAAATATTTATTAACTCATAATAAATTAATATTAAATTTTTTATAAGATTTATTTTTTATAATATATTTATTTTTTTAAAAGGTATAATTTTTAAACTATCCCTAACTTTTTGTTAACTATCAACTAATTACATTTTTTGTGGGAAATAGTAAATAACCACCCTTAAGCTCATCCAATTCTGTTAACTTGCAAGTTAAAATTTTTATAAAAATTATATTTTGCCTTACTCTCATTAAATATGATAAATAAAATCAATAATATTATACTTACAAATATATCTTACAAAGATTTTTATACAAAGTAAGGTGAAAAAAATAAATAGAAGAGTGAAACAAAAAGTCAAACTCATTAAATTCGCTCTTCTATTCATTTTTTGCTACATCACTTTGTATGGAGATCTTTGTAAAATTTCTTTATAAGTGTAGTATTACTCAAATAAATTTTCCTCCCAATATGATTGAAACCTGATTTATCTGTAGTGCAATACCTTAGTCAAATTAAGTTATATGTATGACTAATATTGTTATTTTTCTTTTATTATTTTTATGTTTGTATAATAGTTTATATAAAATATTATTAACATGTATTTGGTCAGAGTATTGAATTGAATATTTAGAAGTACTTTTTTCAAATATTGGAAGTGAAAGTAGGAATAAAATAATAACTTTACATAAATTTTAATTAACAAGTTAATAGAATTAGGTGACGTTAGATTGAAGAGTGGTTATTTATTTGTTATTTGTTATTTTTTTTGTTTTTGTTTTTGTTTTTGTTTTTGTTTTTGTAACCAAGGTATTCAGATCAGTTTGTGCATACTTTAATTAATCTTTAGAATCTATTGAATACCCTATAAATTTAAAAGATCATATAAACCATAATATTATTATGATTGGTCAGGCTAACTCCTTGGGTTAACAGTGATTATTTCTTACTTTCTACAAAACTGCTATAAATAATGAGTATAAGGGTGCATTTGGTCGAGGGCTTTTTAAGATTATTGAGGTAATGTCATCTTATATTACTTGATTATCACGTTTGGTTGTCAAGTAATATAAGATTTTGATAATCTTCCATAACTAATAGTAATTACTGTTGGTAATATAGGAGATAATCTGATTACCTCAATTTTCTTAGGTATTTTAAGATTACTTAGTAATCTTAGTTTTGTTTACAATTTTATCCCCTATTAATAAAATTTTTGGACAATAATACGCTTGTTTTGAATAAACTTTACAAAAAAATTTAGGGACAATTTTATCCTCATAAACAACATTTTTAGGATGAAAATACCCATGGGCCACCACAACTAGCCGCCGACCACCACCATTGGTGACCGTCGGAAGTAGCTTTACCGGTGCACAATTGGTTGGATATGGCTGCCGTGCACCGGAAAACCACAGATCTGGTCATTTCACGACTAGATCTATGGCACTGTCGACAACCACCGCTCGCCGACGATGGTGGCTGGTTGCCGACAGTGGCTTGGGGTGGGGTGGAAGTGTTTTTATTCAGTTTTAAACTTTTATTATGAAGTTGTTTTTGCTAAGTTTTTAAATGTAGGGGGTTATATTAATAACCTAAATGATAATATAATAATAATATTTAATAAAAGGGTAATTTAGTAATTTAAATAACATACCCGACAATCTATTACTTCTAACCAAACATATTAATATAATATACCTACTAATCAGAGGCGGATCCAGCCACTTTTTGGGTCGGTCTCAAATTTTTTTTTTTTAATATTAATATATAAATTTATATATTTTGGCCTACCCTAACAAAAATATTAATGGACAAAAATAGTAATGTATAATAAATTTTTATTTTGGCCTACCCTAAAAGAAATTTTTGGATCCGCTACTGCTACTAATTAATTCTAACAAATCAAATATATTTTTTTAAATATTACTATAATCTTTAAGTGATCTAACTTTTTATTAATTTCATACGCTCAATAATCTAATATTCCTTTAACCAAATTCACCCTAAAAAGTGAGTAGGATTTTTTATATTACATGCCCGATGACTTTTAAGTCTTCTTCACCTTCCCATTTTGTTGTGTCTGAACAACTTCTTGTCATAGTCTCTTCTACTCAAAATGTACACTCTCACAGCACCTCTCCCTCCAGTCCAGTTGGTAATCAGTGTGACTCAGCTAAACTTAAAGAATAGTATTATATTAATAATATTCTCTCGTAATCTTATGACAGTTTATAATTAGTTAATTTATAAATAATCTTATATAAGTTTTGTATAAATCTTATTAATTAATTATGGGCTGATCAATTATATATTCTATATCAAGGTTATAAGAGAAAATTATTGATATAGTATTGTATGAGTTTTGTATAAATCTTATTAATTAATTATGAATGGACTAATTATAGATTTTATATCAAAATTATGAGAGAAAATTATTGATATAATATTATTGGAACGTAAGACCATCTCCAACCCATTGCACCAATTTGGTGCAAAATTGCACCAAATTGGTGCAAAACACTATTCCATCTCCAACCCACAACACCAAATATTGCACCAAAAAGAATATTTCTTAGAATATTCTTTAGAATATTCTTTTTTTCTTTTATTGTAATAATCAACAATTAATCTATTTGACTCATTATTTTTGTATATATTAATTAAATATTGGGAATGATATTTTTATTAAATAATAATTATTTTGAAAATTATACTAATTTAATAGAATTAAACATTTATTTAATCAAATAAATATTACATTTAATATAGAAAAACATTACATCTAATATAAAATGATACAAAAAAAAAAAAGATGTGTTGTCTATTCAAGTTTTTTTCAATATTTTGATGATCTTACTGGATCTGGAACTAATCTACCGGAATACTAAATTGTTATTTTAGTTTATGTTGTATTTTCTTTTAATTTTAGTGTTTTTAAATTAGTGTTAATTTTTATTTTGTAGTTTAATATTTGCATTGAATAAAGTTCTATTTTTTATTTTTCATCATTTTTTAAATTATATCATTATTATAAATAATAATCAAATTAAATTAAATACAAATACTCAAATTTGGTGTGATTTTTGGTGTAAAATTTAATACCCAAATTAACTTAACAAAATTAAAAAAAAAACCAAAATTAAAAAAAAAAAATTTTTTTGCTACAGTACCGCGCCATTTTGGCGCAGTGCTACAGTGCTGCACCAAATTACATTTTGGTGCAGTGCTACAGTGCTGCACCAAATTACATTTTGGTGCAGTGTTTAGCGTAGGTTGGAGTGCCAACCCACGCCAATTTGGTGTTTTTTGCACCATTTTGGCGTGGGTTGGAGATGCCCTAAATGGCTCCATCATCTTTCCTTCTCTTCCTCCTTTAATGTTTCCTCCTAGTGTAGAATCAATCTCTTCTCACTTTTTTTTTTTTTTTTGAATAGTAAAGTATAATTAATCAACTGTACAGTCTACCCGCCCTTTTCTTTGAGAAAAAATCATGAACATTTAATGCAACCACTAAATATACAGAATAATCAATTCCTACTCAAAAAGTCAAAATAACTTTTTATTTACTGGATGCAGGTCAATTATTGATGCCAAGTGGTCATATTTTTTTGTTGAATAATAAAGCATAATTAATCAACTCTACAGTCTACCTCTCCTTTTCCTTGAGAAAAACCATGAACATTTAATGCAATCACCTAATTGCACTGAATAATCAATTTCTACCAGATAGAATAACTTTTATCTCCTGGACGCAGGTCAATTATTAATGCCCAAGTGGTGGTTTCCACCTGTTTTACATAAAAAATAAGGACTGACACATGGATGATGTTAACATAGTCAATCAGACTTTATGGAACCAGTAAACCATCCAGAATGTGACACGTTCTTTATAAATTGTACTGCAAGACAGCTATTAACCCAAACCACCTCGAGATTTGTGCTTGGGCGCATATGGATTACACACATCTGTCCAAGTTGTATTAATTTTAAATTGAAATCAGATGGTTGATGTTCACTGTTATCTCTCTTCTTCTTCTTCTTCTTCAGTTTTCTTTCATCTCTCAAATCTTTCAGAAATCACGGAAAAACACTTTCACTCAGAAATCTCTCTCACCCCTTCAGATACCACTTAAAATACTTTTACTCTGAAACCAGATCACTTGATTTTTCCCTCCTCTTCTGTTCCCTTATTTCTTGTTTACCACAAAGAATCATATCCCATTTTCTTATTTTTCGTTTGGAAAAAAGAACAAAAAGATCTTCTTTATTTCAACTAACTTTATTTCAGTTTGCAGTTGCCTTGTTACTTTCTCTGTTTTATTTTCTTCTATTTTTTCCCTTTTCCTTATTTCTTTAAAAAAAAAAAAAAAAATATTTCAGCATTTTCCCTCACTCTTGTTCTGTTATTTGAGTTTGCACTTGTTTTATTTTCTGTATTTTTCAAACCTGAGAAAGAAGTTTGAAAATGGCCGAACTTGCCGCTGTTGGGAGTATTGCGAGTGTGGTGAGTGCTGTTCTCGAAGTGGGCAAGTGCCTGGCTGCTCCGATTGGTCAATTTAAGTACTTGTACAACTACAATACCAATTTAAAAAATCTCGAAACGGATGTTATGAAGCTGAAGAAAACAAGAGACGAAGTGCAGGGGAGGGTTGATGCTGCTGAAATAAACGGGGAAGAGATCAGACAGAGCGTTAAGGAGTGGCAGACTAGGGTGGACAATACCATTAATGAAGCAGAGAGGTTGATTGAAGAGAAAGAAGAAAACCGTCGATGTTTCAAGGGATTGCGCCCCAACTGCATCAGCAGCTACAAACATAGCAAGAAGGCATTCAAATTAAAGTGGGATGATATTGGTCCACTCCTGCAGCAAGAATTCGATGAAGTTTCCTTTTCAGGTATTCAACAATGCAACTACGAGACGAACTTTGTCAAGATCCGAGATGATGTTTTGAAGCTGAAGAATGCAAGACTCAAAGTGGAGCGTAAGGTTGAGGAGGCTACAATCAAGGGAGAAGAGATTGAAGAGGATGTGAAGAAGTGGCTAGAGGATGTTGATTCTATCATCGCTAAAGCACAGGAGCTGATTGAGAACCAAAGTTCAATTGGCACTGACCGCAAGACCCGCTACCAAAATAGCAAGGCAGCATCCGAGTTAATGGTGGATCATATTGGTCCACTCCTGCAGCAAGAAGAAAGATTCGATGAAGTTTCCTATTCAACTACTCTACTATCCAACTACGAGACGAACTTTGACAAGCTCCGAGATGATGTTTTGAAGCTGAAGAATGCAAGACTCAAAGTGGAGCGTAAGGTTGAGGAGGCTAAAAACAATGTGGAAGAGATTGAAGAGGATGTGAAGAAGTGGCTAGAGGATGTTGACTCTATCATTGTTAAAGCACAGGAGTTGATTGAAAACCAAAGTTTAATTGGCACGGACAGGAAGACGCGCTACCAAAATAGCAAGGCAGCATCCGAATTAATGGTGGATCATATTGGTCCACTCCTGCAGCAAGAAAAAAGTTTCAAGAAAGTTTCCCATCCTACAATTCTCAAGGAGATATGGCTTAGATCTAATGAAGATTATTTGGCTTTCGAATCAAGAAACTCCACTGTGAAAGATGTATGGGATGCATTAAAAGATGAGAATATCTACATGATCGGTGTTTATGGGATGGGTGGTCTTGGAAAGACCACTCTTGTGCAGGAAGTTGGGAGGCAGGCCGAGAAGGATAAGCTATTCGAGGAGATTGTTTTTGTAGAGGTAATGTTTAAACTAATTAGAAGTTTCATTTTGTTATATTAGGAATGTTATTTTATCTTAATTATTTATTTCTAGTGATAATTATTAGTATATAATTTTATATCATTAATTTTAATTGAGTGGAAGTAATTAGACTTTTCGCATCTATATATATGTATAAGGATGTATTTTTCTGTTAATTAAGGAGAAACAAGCATTCAATAAAACATTGTTTCTTCCTTCTTAAATTAACGAAGACATCCTTATTTTTCTTTTTTCTATGTGTTAAGGCAAATGAGTACCTTAAAAGAAAACATAAATTTTTGTGTTTTAGAGTATTTTTTTATTATTATGTTGTTCTTGATCAGGCCATTATATTTTTCTTGTCTTACAGGTAACAGTAACTTTGGATGTAAAAAAAGTTCAAACCGAAATTGCAGATAAGTTACGCCTAACAATCAATTACGAAAGTGAAAAAGCAAGTAAGTTATGTGAGAGACTGAAGCGCGGTAAGATCCTTTTAATTTTAGACAATATTTGGGAAGATTTTGATCTCAAGGCTATGGGCATTCCTTCTAAAATGGATCGTGGGGGATGTAAACTATTGCTAACAACAAGAAACTTAGATGTGTTGCAGAAGATGGATTCCACGAATAATTTTGGGATGGGTATTTTAAAAGAAGAAGAAGCTTGGAACCTATTCCAGAAGATGGCAGGTAATTTAAGTTATAGAATTTTCACTTTTCATCATAAATTATATTTTATTGATTTTCATAATTTCTTTTTACTCATACTATAGTCTTGGCCCTTCTACAAAATCTGTGTTATGGTTTGATGAGAATAAATAGAACACTTAGAGAATTATAACTGCTTTAAAACATAAAACAACCTTCAAATTATTTAACTGATTTTTCTAATATAATAAAAAATATAAAAAGAAAACTCTTAACAAAAAATGTGTATCTTCTTCCCCATTAATATTTTCTTCATAAGTTCTTTTCTCTTTGCTATATATATATATATAGGTATATTCTAAAGAAGAAATAGAGTAATTTAAAAATCTGATAAATTGTGTAAGTATAAAAAAAAAAAAATATATGTATTATACATGTTTATTTAAATATTCCTTTGACGTAAGTTTTATTTATTCTCTAATTAAATAGAGTTCTATGTTTAATTCTGATAAGCAGAATCAATTCTAACTTAGGGCTATTATCCAATTACTAGCTAGTCTAACTTTCTTTAATCTGGTCTTTCTAACCAAACTCTTAACAAACAGTGTCCTTTTTCACGAGGAAAATATGTGTTTCTTTTTTTTTAAAGAATTTTGAGGAAAAAAATTGAAAGAAAAATCACCGTTGGGGTTGGGGCTGCTGGGTGGGTTTTGGCTGGGAAAAGTGGGGTGTGCAATCTTTGTAATTTTTTCTAATATTTTTAATTTTAATTTAATTTTTGGGTTTTCTGTCCCCTAAGATTAAAGCCAATTACAAAAATCTCCCCATGATGTTATAAATAACACACCCCCCAAAAAAAAAAAAAAAGCGAAAAAACCTTAACCTTAGTTAGCCATTATAACTTTTGACCCTGGCAATGATATAGCAATGTAATCCCATATTTGCCCTTGAAAACGTGGCTTAAAAACATAAAGACTTAATTGCCCCTTTTATATCAAATATAAAAGACTAGAAAGGTAATTCCAAATTTTAAACCTTGTTTTATATTTTAATTGTAACTCATTTATATTTTAATCTGTTTTTTATTTTTTTAAATCTAATAACCGTATTTTTTTGCCCTTTTTATTCATATTTTTAATCTGATTTTGTAAAAATTAATTTAATGACCGTAATTTTTTTCTTCTAAATTCATAACCTACTTTTTCTCTCTTTTTATTCATTTTTTAAAATCTGATCCTTTTGAAAAATAATCCAATAACCTTTTTTTTATTTCTCAATTTTAATTTTGTAACCTCCACTCCTGTTCAAACCCAGCAGTTACAAACCTCACCCACACCGTGCCCTACTCCAATCGGCAGCCATTGACAACCATCGTCGTAACCACTAGCCTCCCGTGCACCACCAACGCACCCAAATCATTGCCATCTCCTCCATCGCATCCACACCATAGCCAATGCCATTGCATTTATACCACAAGCATCGCCATATTTCACCCACACCATAGCCCACCCTTTAGATCCCCACCACAACCACCATAGCAAATCAGATTACAACTGTTGTTGCACCCATTGGCCTTCAGCGCACCATCACAACATGCAGGGTTGCAGCTCATTTCCGTTCCACCCACGCCACAACACATCCCCATGGCACCCATGCCACAGCCCATCACCCCTTAAACAACCACCACCACCACCACCACCACCACCACATCCGCCACATTAAAACCAGATCACCAATCAAATTAACTTCACAAGATCCACAATAACACCATCAAGGTTTAAAACAAGCTCCCCAGCCCAAATCAATACATAAAAAAACCACAACCCATCACCCCTTAAACAACCACCACCACCACCTCATTCGTCGCATTAAAACCAGATCACCAAATCAACTTCACAAGATCCACAATAACGCCATCAACACCATCAAGGTTTAAAACAAGCTCCCTAGCCCAAATGAATATAAAAAAAAAAATAATAATAAATTCACAGCCCATTACCCCTTAAACAACCAATACCACCACATCCGCCACATCAAAACCAGATCACAAATCAAATCAACTTCATATCATTATTCTTGTGCCACAAAAAAATTCTGTAGAAGGCAGTTAATAGTTATGGACACAAACATTACCTTCTGACTCTACTGGACCAAACTTATTGGACCAAAATGTACTTATCTCTCTTTTTCCCCTTTAATTATTATTATTATTATTTATTAATTTATTTATTTTTGGTAATTTTGTTCATCTCATTGCTATATATAGGATTATTCAAATAAAAAAATAAAATACAGTAATTTAAAAATCTGATAAATTGTGTGTGTGTGTGTGTGTGTGTGTATATAGAGAGAGAGAGGGAAAATAGCAATACTTGGAACTTTTCTTGTGTTAAATCAAAAGCATGTGAATAGAAAATGCAATAAGTATAATCCTAGCTTCTTGTGCAGGTAATGTTATTCAAACACGTGAATTGAATTCTTTACCAAATGATGTATGTAAAGAATGTGGAGGTTTGCCTATTGTCATTTGTACCATAGCAAAAGCATTAAGGTACAGAAGACACAAATTTCAATGGGAAGATGCTTTGCGAGAACTAAGAATGCCTTCCCCAACAAAGTTCACAAGACTTTTGGAAAAAGAATATTCAAAGATTAAGTTGAGTTATGATTATTTAGAAGATGATGAGCACAAGAAAACTTTCATAATTTCTAGTCTAATGGAAAATGATACTTCTATTTCAGACTTGTTCAAGAATATCATTAGTTTGGGTATACTTCAAGGAGCTAACCTTACAATAGAACAAGCACGGAATAGACTAGATTTAGTGGTCAATGAACTCAAAGACTCTTGCTTGTTATTTAATGGTTCTACCAAAGGAAGATTTTCTATGCATGATGTTATTCGCACTGTTGCTATAACATGTGGATATACAGATTACCATGTATTTACAGACAAAAATGACATTGAAAGTGAATGGAAGGATAAAGATAAACGCAAAAATTGCACTATTATCTCTTTAGTTGATAACAAAATTATTACTCGACTTTGGCCTGAAGGATTAGATTGTCCAGAACTTGAATTTTTTTATATGAGATCAAGGGGTTCTTCTTTCGAAATTCCTAAGGATTTTTTTGAGATGATGCCAAAGCTCAGAGTATTGGATGTGTTTGGACTACAACAATCATTGTTGCTATCATCACTTGATGTTTTGACAAACCTGCAAACATTGTGTTTAGATCATAGCAATATTGAAGATGTTGCTATTATTGGAAAGCTTGAGAAGCTAAAAGTCATTAGCATGAAAAATTCTAATATCATGAAGTTCCCTACAGAAATAGGTCAATTGACTCAGCTAAGGATATTGGATTTAAGCAATTGTCAGAGATTGACAGTTATCATGCCAAATGTGATATCAAAATTATCCCAATTGGAAGAATTGTATATAAAGGGATGTTTTATTCAGTGGAATGTTGAAGTACTTGAAGAGTTGAAGGGCTTGTCTCGATTGAGTGGTTTAGAAATAGATATTAAAGATAACAAGATGTTGCCTAAAGATTTCTTTTTCAAAGAGCTTAAAAGGTATAGAATGTCAATAGGTGTATGGAGGGACATACCACGGAGGAGCTACTACTCTTACTATTCGTCCAAGTACGAATCTCCAAAAATGTTGGAATTTGATTGTGATTCTACCAT
>CM047748.1:24569043-24580371 GCA_026225825.1 Pistacia integerrima
ACACCTTAGATCCTCTTAATTTCAATTTCAATTTCTACATCTTCAATCTTCTATTTTGAATTTTGTTACACTTCTTTTATGATGATGAAGATGGAATTTAAAGTATAGTCATTAAGATGCATGGTTTAAACTAATTCTTAATATTGGAATTAGATGTCGTTAGTTAATTACAGTGGTTAGTGTAAGACTCCTATAAATTCACAATAATGACAATTGACTTGGCAGCTTCATTTTACATTTCCTCATTTTTCATCAGCTTATTTTTCTTTTCTATAAATACGATCCCAAAGCTCTTGATAAGACCAATGTATTTCAATGGTTTTAGAGATGAAGATGGGAAAGAAAAATAAAAATGAGAAATATTACTTAAGATATTTAAAATACAGAAAAAGTTGATTGTTTAATTTATAAAATAGTCCAATAAGATAATAGCTAGAAATGCAATTAGTATAATCCTAACTTCCTGTGCAGGTGATGTAATTCAAACACCTGGATTGAATTCTTTGCCACAAGATGTATGCAAGGAATGTGGTGGTTTGCCTATTGTCATTTGTACTATAGCAAAAGCATTAAGGAACAAGAGATCCATTTAATTGGGAAGATGCCTTGGGGGAATTGAGAGCACCTTCACCGACAAAGTTTGTAGGATTATTGGAAGAGGATTACAGAAGATTGCATTGAGTTACAAATATTTAAGAAGTGACGATTGAGGGGAAGACTTTTTAATTTCTAGTCTAATGGGAAATGATACTTCCATTTTAGACTTGTTCAAACATGTTGTTAGTTTGGATATACTTGAAAGAGCAAACCTCACAATGGAAAAAGCTCGAAATAGACTAAATAAACTAGTCAAGTGAACTCAAAGACCTTTGTTTGTTACTTGAAGGTTCAAAGAAGCAAACAATTCTCTATGCATGATGTGATTCGTGCTATTGCAATAACGATTGCATATCCCCCGTATCCACCACGCCCCCTTTTTCGTTTTTAGAGAGAAATGACATTGAGAAGGAATGGAAGGATAAAGACAAGCTTAGAAAATGCACAAAAATCTGCTTACTTGGAGATGATGTTATATGTCAACTTTGGCATGAAGAATTAGATTTTCCAAACCTTGAATTTTTCTATATGGATATGAATAATTCTTTCAATATCCATGAGAACTTATTCAAGAAAATGCCAAAGCTCAAAGTTACGAATTTATTTAGAATACAACTATCATCATTGCCACAGTCCTTGATCTTTTGACAAACCTTCAAACTTTGTGTTTAAATGATAGCAAAATTAAAGATGTTGCCATTATTGGGAAGTTGAAGAAGCTAAAAGTCCTTAGCTTGCGAAATCTGATATTGGGGGAGTTGCCCTCTGAAATGGGTCAATTGACTCAACTAAGGTTATTGGATTTAAGCAATTGTAGGGGATTGGAGGTTATCGCACCAAATGTGATATCAAAATTATCCCAATTGGAAGAATTGTATGTAAGCGGATGTCATATTCAGTGCAAGGTTGAAGTACTCAAGGAGTTGAAGGACTTGTCTAAACTGGCCAGTTTAGAAATAGATATTGAAGATAACAAGATGTTGCCTAAAGACTTCTTTTCCAAAGAGCTTAAAAGGTATAATATATCAATTGGACTTGGATGGTTTCACCCTTACAAGTGGGCCAATTACGAACCTTCAAGAATATTGGGACTTAAATATGATGCTAACATCTCCTTTAGAAGAATTACGAATTTTCAAGAATGTTGAAATCTTACAGTTGACTAAAGTTTCAAATGATGATAACAATCTCACGCCACTTTTTAATGAAAAGGTTTGATTAATGTTAACCTCTTGCACTTCTTTATTACATATTTTTATATTTTCTTATGCTTATATCATCTGCTAACACATAGTTGTGATATTGAATTAATTGTTCTTCTTTTTTGCATTTTTTTCCGGTGATTTAAATTTTTCTATTAAATTTCATTACCAAGTACTTCTTTTCAATAGTTATACATTGTAATTTCTGTCAAATTGATTTCATTAATTCATGCTTGATTTCATGAAGAAAATTATTAGAGAGACAAAAGACATATTGTTATTACTAATGACATGTCAACAATAAATCGAAAATAACCAATTACTACTTCTTTTTTTTTTTTTTTAATTTTTATTTTCATATGGGTAAATATTGAAACATCAATTATCTTTGACTTTAGGTTGTTTTCTCCAATTTGATGGCCTTGCAACTGATCGGTATTTGTTCTAGAAAGATTTGGGATAGCCAACCTCCAACATCCATGTCTTCCTCTTACAACAGTTTGACGCATTTGACCTTGTGGAGTTGTGGAAATATAAAATATGCATTTCCATCTTTCATTGCCAAAAGCCTCATGCAACTCCAACATCTTGAGATAAGTGATTGTGAGGTTTTAGAGGAGATTGTTGCAAAAGAAGGAGGAGCAAATGTAGTTGTCAATTTTGTCTTTCCACATGTAACCTCATTGGTGCTTTGCAATCTACCAGAACTTACAACTTTCTATCCTGAAATACATACTTCCAAATGGCCAAAGTTGAAAGAGTTGATGGTGAGAGATTGTGACAAATTCACTTCAAAACATATGAGCTTCCAAGAAAATAGTGAGGAGGGTGAACATACTTCTGAGCCAAAATCCATCTTCTTGGATGATAAGGTACGAATATCTTATTTCACTGTTTATTAGAAATAATCAATATAATTTTTTGGAAATAATCAAAACAAGTAGGTTTAAAATCATCCAATATAATTCTAGAAATAATCAAAATATTTATTAGAAAAGATAATATAATTTATTTTTAGATATTATTAATTGGATGACAATGTTTTTGAAACTATATTTAAAAAAAGGACACAAGTTTTAAAATAGTCAAAAAAGGACAAAACATTGTTAGTTATCCTTGAATTTAACGGGAAAAAAATTTAAAAGATATATAGATACTCATATAATGATTTAGATAACATTTTAAAGATAAAAAAAGTATTTAACTTGCAAATGAAATATCAAACTTGTCTGATGAAGTGCCAATAAAAAGAAGGCCTTTGATGATCCAATACACATACAAATTGTTTCCCTTCATCCTTTTGAACTAATTGCAAACATCTCAGTTCTAATTTGTTAAAAATACTTATTACTTACAAAGTCATAGATTTAGAGCCACAAAATAATTGGATAAATGGAGCCTGATATCCAATTTGATTTTATTTAGATTCAATTTTAGTTTTCATAGGGTAGTAGTGTCTCTTATGATTGGTAAATTTAAAGAATCATATGCTTGATTACCACTTATCCATCTCGTTGTTAAGTTAAACATATTTTAAAGGTTAAGTGTCCTTTTTTACTATTTCAAGAAAATGTATCCTTTTATTGGGATTCATGAAAAAGTATCCTCTTTTTGTCATTCTCTCGTTAATAATATTTATAGAAAATATGTTCTAAGGAAATTAAGGATTAAAAAACTAAAAATAAAAACTTTTAAAAAAACAAAAAAATAATTAATTTTCAACGAACTTTTTTTTTAATATTTAAAGATTTATCATAAATCTTCCTTAAAATCTTTAGAAATATTTTTGAAACTCTCATCAAATTCATCAAAAACCTCATTTATATATACATCAATCTATTTTTAAATCTTTACTCAATCTAGAAAAAAAAAATTATGTATCTATCAAAATTGAATTTTTGTGCATGTTCAATATTAATATTTAATTTCTTAAATATCAAAATACAATCCATTGTATTTACAATATTATAATACAGCTACAGTATGGTGTTTGAAATTTATTTTTTAATATTTTGTTTAAGAGATATATTAAATATTGTGTTTGAGTGGCAAGTTTTATCGTCATAAATATTTAGTTTTCATTGAAAATTACGTTAATTATTACAAGTGTGTTTGGGATTCAGTTTGAAAACATCTCAACTTATATGTCTATAATGTTATAGGTTATAAATCACACCTTTTAATAACATTAAAAAATTTAATTAAAAATGAAATTTGTCCAAAGTCCATCTTAGTGTTAGAATGAGCCCAACGGGAGTTGGAATCTAAAACAACTTTTAACAAAATAGGTCATCTGTCTTTGGCCTATGGCTTCTAAGCCAATAATTAACAAACAAACTGGATTTTGTTTTGCTGGATTTGTAGATCGAGTTGGATTTGAAGGTATTGGAATTGAATAATTAATTTTTTTCTTAAACTTATGTTTAATCATTAGCTTTCAAAAATAGTTTTTGAATATAATTTTGATATTGATCTGAAATTTAAAACAAAAATAAAATGTTATTTACAAGTTTTAGAAAATATTGTAGTTGAGTTATAAAAAACAATTTATTAGATTTTATTTTAAAATATATTATAATTTGTGTTTGCCTTGTGAGTTGTAAGCCAACAATTAAACTTTTGTTTTTAACAAAATAAAAGGCTAATTAGATTTTGTTTCAATGGATCTGTAGATCAACTCTGATTTGGAGGAATTGGAATTACATAATAAGTTGAGAAAGATTACATGGAAGAGTCTATCTAAACATCTTCAGATCGCTCATGATAAGTCGGCAAATATTCCACTTGGACTCCTCCAAAGATTTGAAAATTTGAAAGAGCTTGAACTATATGAAAATAATCAATACAAAGAAATTAAGTACCTACTTGATCTTCCAAATCTTGAAGTTCTAGAAGTAAATGAGTGTAAGAAATTAATGACTGGAGGGCCATCCTCAACTTCTTTTCAAAATCTTAAAATTCTGGAAGTAATCAGTTGGAATGGGTTGATGATGAAGCTAATGACACCTTCAATGGCTAGAAGTTTGGTGCAACTGAGAGAAATGAGAATAAAAGATTGTGTAATGATAATAGAAATAGTAGAAAATGAGGGAGATGCAACAACGAAAATGCGAAATTGTTTTTAACAATTTGAAGAAGTTATTACTTGAAGAATTAGAAAATCTAGAATGCTTTGCTCGGGAATTACTCTTTCAATTTCCCATCTTTGGAAGGAGTTAGATATATGGGAGTGCCCCCAATATGAAGACTTTCTCTCAAGGAATCTTAAGCATGCCAAAGTTACACAAAATTGATTATGACCAGGAGAAGAAAGATTTAGAGAATGGGGAGAGTGAGCTTAATACAACCATACAACAAGCACACAAAAAAAAGGTATATTTATCCAATTAATTAGTTTAAATATTAAATTTTTAATAAAATTACGTTTTTAGCGTTAATTATAAATAAATTATTTTACAAAGTTAGTTTGCATATATGCTGAGCATTTTTGTTGAACTAGTGGCTAGCACACATCTTAGACAAAGGTTAGTTTGCATACAGTACAACGAACTTCGTCTACATTTTCAAAAGAAATTTCTAAAACTACATTGTTTTATAAAATTATTTCTAACAATCATTAATTCATCATATTTTATTTTTCTCCTTGGTGGTTGTTAAATATATTAAAATTATTATATGTTTTTAAAGGAAATTTAATTTTAATTTGATTGACATGATTTTTTTAGGTTGAATCGATTTGGAAGGAATTGACATTAACATTAAGTGGAAGAGACATCATGTCGATTTGGGAAGGAGGAGTTTCAAGAAAGCTTTGGTGAAGTAAAAACTCTTGAATTAGTTAAGGATGAATATGCCAAACATTCCAATTCAAATTCTTCACAAATTTATGATCTGAAAAAACTCATATTGAAAATGAGTTCATACGAAGAGATATTTTCATCTAGAGAGGATGAGGAACAAGTTGGAAGCACTTACAAAATTAAAAGTTTTTAGAAGCATGGGTACTTTATAATTTAAAGTGCATTTCAAAACAAGATTCCCCGATTGAACTCAATTCTTCAAAATCTTGATTGTCTAAAGGTGATACATTGTCACAATTTGACTACTTTATTGCCATCTTTAGTGTCTTTCGAAAATCGAGGATTTACATTTATTTTATTGCAATGGAATGCAAAACTTAATGTCATTCTCAACAATCCAAAGTCCGGGTGCGACTAAAAGAGTTGTCTATAGCATATTGTGAAATGATGATTGAAGTATTAGCAAATGAAGGAGATATAGAGAAAGGTGAAATTGTTTTTGAGAAATTGGATAAGTTGTACTTGTTTAATTTAGAAAGTCTCGCATGCTTCTACCGTGGAAATTACACTTTAAAATTCCCATTCTTGAAAAAATTACATGTGCATGAATGCTCCAAGATGAAGACTTTCTTTGGAGGAGGCTTAAGCATGCCAAAGTTACAAGAACTGAACTATGAAGATTGTTCAGAGAGTGACATTGATACAATCATACACTTGATAAATGGTAAATATCATTTACTTAACAATATATTTTTTCCATACACTTTTTCATTCTCTTTCATTGAATTAGTCAATTCTCAATGATCTTTATTATTGATTTTGTCTTTAGTTAAAATCCTCTAAGTGAATCAATTATACACTATCAAGTATATATAAAAAAGCTACAATATTACCATTTATATTTCCTTAAAGTTAATTTATACGTAGTTGTTGAGGAAATTCCTCATTTTCTTGATTAATTGATAAATTATGATCAATTTAGAGTTTGAAAATAGCATTCTCTACAATTTTTGCTCTTACTATTAATGTGTTGTTCTTTAATCACAGATTGTTCAGAGTTATGGGAAAGATTCCCATGAAGGAGATTTAAGAGTTTTAGTTAGAAAAGAAAGCGTAATGTTCTTCAATACACAGCACAATCATGTGGTAAGTGTGTGGTATTAAAACTAATATAAAATATTAGCCCTTTCAAAATCGTCGATGGTCCTGCCAGTTCAACCACCGGCAATTTAGGTCATTTTCATCGTTTCAAATACTTATCATTAAAACTAATATAAAATATGTATTAATATTTGTTAATCTTTCAATTTCATAGATGAGATTGCCAAGTTGTTCTCGAGTCTATTCACAACGATCAGCGAAATGATGTCGGTTATGCTTCAAGCAGATTTGAAGTTAAAAATTGGCGTCGTCTTTGTCTGGGCTCTAGGCGACAGGTAAACACAATGTGATAATATATGAAGTTGTAGTTTTAAAACGTGATTTGCTTGACATGTTGTTTGAAAATGTGATTTTTGTGTTTCGTTGCTATTTACTTGTAGGATCGCGTGAAAGGTAGTGTTCGATTTAGAAGAGGTTCAGCAAGGATCATGAAGTGCAAATACATTGAATGGCTCTTGAATATATTTATCCGAAAATAAATCTGGTATGGTTTAAATTGTATTTCAACTTATGCAAGTACAAACCAAAGGTTCCTCACCTTTATAAGTCCAGACTACTTTTTTAGATTACCCTGGCAGTTTTTCAAGAAGGATCAAGTCTATTACCAGCCATATGTTTATTTACATTTAGCTTGACGCAAGGATGAAAGCAAATAAATAATATTTTCAGCTAATTTATTTCTCCATTGTGTGCTATCTTAGTTTGACATGCTAATGTACTTAGTTTTGCTTCCTTTTTTCTTCAAAGATGACAGGGGAAGTTTCCTACAATGGCTACGAGTTGGATGAGTTTGTTCCCCAGAAAATGTCAGCTTATATAAGCCAAGAAGATCTGCATATAGCAGCAATGACTGTGAGGGAAACACTTGATTTTTCTGCCTGATGTCTTGGTGTTGGAAACATAGGTGGTAGGCTTCCTTAAATTTAATTCAAAGTTTTAGTTGTAGCGGCTGTATCAATTCCCACAAGTACTTAATGGGTAGAAAAGTATTTTTCTTCTGCCTGTGCAGATATGATGATGGAGGTCAGTAAAGAGAGGAGGTAGGAATTGTTCCACATCCAGATGTAGATACTTACATGAAGGTATATTTAGCTTATTTGTCTAGTTTCAGTCTGATGTTTTGTTCTAAATGTTGTTGGTACATGTATGAAATGCTCATGACAATTGTTGTTTTAACAGGCAATTTTTGCAAAAGGACAAAAAACAACCCTTCAAACAGATCATGTTCTAAAGGTATTTCTCTTTATTGAAGCTGTAACCATACTTTTTTTGGTTAATTTGTATCTGTACAAATGCTTTAAGATTATATGTTAACTCTCTTTGTGGCTTCTCAGGTCCTTGGATTGATATCTATGCTGACACAATGGTGGGAGATGATATGAGAAGAGGCATCTCTAGAGGTCAAAAAAAGGAGACTAACTTCAGGTAATTTTTTGTGGAAGCGTTGAAAGTTTTAGCATTCTGTACAATGCATCTGCTTCATGCCATCACTTGGTAGTAATGTTTATGAAGTAAGTAATTCAACAGACTAGAAGATTCTATTATAAACCTTAGAAGATCAATTTTTCATTAAATTATGTAGGGGAGACGGTTGTTGTTCCCACAAAAGCCCTATTTATGGATGAAATATCAAATTGTTTGGACAGTTCAACTGCATATCAGATTGTTGCTTGTCTACAGCAGCTGGTGCATATCACAGATGCTACCTTATTGATTTCACTTCTTCAGCCAGCTCCAGAAACCTTTGAACTCTTTGATGACATCATTTTGATGGCAGAAGGGAAGGTTGTGTATCAAGGACCACATGATCAAGTTGTAGAATTTTTCAAGGAATGTGGATTCAGGCGTCCTCAAAGAAAAGGTGTAGCTGACTTTCTTCAGGAGGTAAGTACATTATAGCTTACAATCATTTCGTTTCCGTGCTCAAATGTTAGTGGTTCAGCTTTTATCTTAGTTCTTCTATTTTTTTTTTTCCTATCAGGTAATATCTAGAAAAGATCAAGCACAACGGTGGTACTGCACTGAAGATGCTTACCATTATGTTTCTGTCAGAATTCAAGGAATCTCCTCTTGGCTAGAAGCTTGATGAGGATCTTTAATTGCCGTATGGTAAATCCAAAAGCCAAAAGGATGCTCTTTCCTTCAATATGTATTCTCTTTCTAAGTGGCAACCACTTAGAGCTTGCATGTCGAGGGAATATCTTCTCTTGAAGAGAAATTCTTTTAGCTATGTGTTCAAAACAACCCAGGTTCTTCTAAACATTCTATTAATTTTCCTTTCCTTTTTTTTCTTCTGTTCAGTGTTTTTTTTTTTTTTTTCAATATTTTGTATTCTTAAATTCTTGTTCAAAGGCTTGCAAAAATTTGAAACATGTAAAGGAACTTGTTACAGATTATTATCATTGCAAGTATTACCATGACTCTATTTTTGTGGACTTCGATATTGATGTTTTTCATGCAACTTGCTACATGGGTGCCGTATTCTTTGGACTCATTATACTTCTTGTTGATTGTATTCTCAAGTTGTCTCTGACTACAGCAAGACTTCCAGTGTTCTTTAAACAGAAAGAATCGTGCTTTTACCCAGCTTGGGCTTATGCAATTCTAGCATCTCTTTTTAAAATTCCTCTTTTAGTAACTGAATCTGTGACATGGACATGCCTTATTATGTCATTGGGTACAGCCTTGAGGCCGAGAGGTGAGTTTCAATTCCAAAGGCCATGTTTATTAATGCACTGTATCCTTTCCTACTGAAGTATGCATTTTTTCTGTTTATTTTTATCTTATTTTATCAATCAGTGCCCCAATATCTAAAGCTTATCATCAAGCATTCTCCAAAATGACAGTATACTGAATTCTCAGGATTTGCTTTGTTAATCTTGTGTAGCAAAGTAAAAGAAAATGATTACATACTCAGGATATAAATTCCTCAACAATATGCGTAAATTCACTTTTCAAATTATTTAAAGGTGGTGGCTGCAGAAAGCTTCTCATTTTCTGGTGGCTGAGGTTCTGATATTTAATTGATTGTTGTGATTTTAGGTTTTTCCGTCAGCTCATTCTACTTTTTGCCGTGCACCGTACCTCTACATCTATGTTTCAGTTTTTTAGCATCAGTCTGCCAGACTCTGGGTGCTGCCATGACAGCCGGTGGTTTTGCAGTATTAATAGTCCTACTTTTTTGTGGTTTCGTTATCACACATTGTAAGGTTATTTGGCCCTTCTCCAATTGATTTCAGAATCATCATCTGGAAGGAAAAAACTTATGCTTCTGTTATTGGTTGCAGCCTCCAATGCCTGGGTGGTTGAAGTGAGCTTTTTGGTTTCCCCTCTTTCATATGGAGAGATAGGCCTTTCTGTAAATGAATTTCTTGCTCCTCGGTGGCAAAAGGTGAGCTCTCATAGGAACACTTTTTGGTTCCTCTAATCAAGAAAATCGTGCAACAATCTTGTATGTAATGAAACTATTAGTTCTTTTTACTATTTCTTGTGTTGATAGCTAGATGATACTTTTAGGTATGTTAAAATCTAGAGAAAGTACCTCATTTCCTCTGTCTGCTTCTTAATGTTATTGTAGAAGCTGCCCACAAACAGTACCATAGGGACACAAATACATGAAAGTCGTGGATTAGACTTTGATGAATACTATTTCTGGATAGCACTGGGCGCCTTGTTTGGTTTTGCTTTACTCTTTAACATGGGTTTTATCTTGGCCTTAAGTTTCTTAACGCGTTAAGTTCATCTGGTTATCATGTATTAACTTAAGAAGAGTAAATGCTACTCTGGTTTATTCACCCAGCTGAATGCAAATGCAGCTCCTGGATCATCTTTGCAAGAAAAGTTGGCTAAGATTCAAGGAAGTCAAGATTCCAATGAAGGTAAACTTGTGGAAGAAAAGTCCAAGAATTCTCCCATGAAAGGTGACTTTAATTTCTTACTTCCAGTTCAGATTGTTGTCCATTTTTGTTCCAGTTGTATTTGTTTAATGTTTGACAGTATTTTCTGTACTGTCTTATCTTAATTAACAGGTGGGATGGTCTTACTTTTTGAACCACCTTATCGGTAACATTTCAGGATGTGAAGTACTATGTTGACATCCCTGGGTACTCCTCGTTAACCGATCTGCATTCACAATTATTTGCATTGCATAATATTTAAAGGCATAAGATCTCACGCCCTCTTTTCTGCATTTTTTTGTCTTTAACTTTCCTTTAGATCCCTTTGGTTTTAGGAGAAGAAGAAACTCCAACTACTTTCTGATGTAACCAGTGCATTAAGGCCTGCTGTTCACACAGCATTAATAGGTGTTAGTGGAGCTGGAAAAACCACTCTTCTAGATTGTATGGGGGAAGAAAAACTACTGGCCATATCGAGGGGCAAATAAACTTGCTGAATCTCCTCATTGTTTCCTGGCTCTTGTCCTATAAGTTGATTGCAAGCCATACAAAAAGTAAACCTGCAATTCCCTGTAGTTCAATTCCGTTAAACCAAATAGAAAGGGATTGACCTCATCAAATGAGCATATATAGAAGCTCATTAGATGGCACTCATCAGAAAATTTAAATCTA
>CM047748.1:24580471-24659301 GCA_026225825.1 Pistacia integerrima
GTACCTCTATATCTATGTTTCGGTTTTTAGCATCAGTCTGCCAGACTCTGGGTGCTGCCATGACAGCCGGTGGTTTTGCAGTATTAATAGTCCTACTTTTTTGTGGTTTCGTTATCACACATTGTAAGGCTATTTGGACCTTCTCCAATTGATTTCAGAATCATCATCCGGAAGGATAAACTTATGCTTCTGTTATTGGTTGCAGCCTCCAATGCCTGGGTGGTTGAAGTGGGCTTTTTGGTTTCCCCTCTTCCATATGGAGAGATAGGGCTTTCTGTAAATCAATTTCTTGCTCCTCGGTGGCAAAAGGTGAGCTATGATAGGAACACTTTTTGGTTCCTCTAATCAAGAAAACTGTGCAACAATCTTGTAAGTAATGAAACTATTAGTTCTTTTTACTATTTCTTATGTTGATAGCTAGATGGTACTTTTAGCTATGTTAAAATCTAGGGAAAGTAACTCATTTCCTCTGTCTGCTTGTTAATGTTATTGTAGAAGTCGTGGATTAAACTTTGATGAATATTATTTCTGGATAGCACTGGGCGCCTTGTTTGGTTTTGCTTTACTTTTCCAACATGGGTTTTATCTTGGCCTTAAGTTTCTTAACGTGTAAGTTCATCTGGTTATCATGTATTAACTTAAGAAGAGTAAATGCTACTCTGGTTTATTCACCCAGCTGAATGCAAATGCAGCTCTTGGATCATTTTTGCAAGAAAAGTTGGCTAAGATTCAAGGAAGTCAAGATTCCAATGAAGGTAAACTTGTGGAAGAAAAGTCGAAGAATTCTCCAATGAAAGGTGACTTTAATTTCTTACTTTCAGTTCAGATTGTTGTCCATTTTTGTTCCAGTTTTATTTGTTTAATGTTTGACCGTATTTTCTGTGCTGTCTTATCTTAATTAACAGGTGGGATGGTCTTACTTTTTGAACCACCTTATCAGTAACATTTCAGGATGTGAAGTACTGTGTTGACTTCCCTGGGTACTCCTCGTTAATCGATCTACATTCACAATTATTTGCATTGCATGATATTTTAAGGCATAAGATCTCACGCACTCTTTTATGCATTTTTTCTGTCTTTAACTTTCCTTTAGATCCCTTTGGTTTTAGGAGAAGAAGAAACTCCAACTACTTTCTGATGTTACCAGTGCATTAAGGCCTGCTGTTCACACAGCATTAATGGGTGTTAGTGCCTAGTGGAGCTGGAAAATCCACTCTTCTAGATTGTATGGGGGGAAGAAAAACTACTGGCCATATCGAGGGGCAAATAAACTTCCTGAATCTCCTCATTGTTTCCTGGTTCTTGTCCTATAAGTTGATTGCAAGCCATACAAAAAGTAAACCTCCAATTCCCTGTAGTTCAATTCCGTTAAACCAAATAGACAAGGATTGACCTCATCAAATAAGCATATATAGAAGCTCATTAGATGGCACTCATCAAAAAATTCAAATCTAGCAGTTTTAACACTTAAGAAGAAAGCACATTGATAAATAGTTGCGTGTGAAGGCTAGCGTTCACCATGGCTGGCATTTTGTAACCAAGGATGTTCTGCATTTAAGGAGCAAACAGTAGTAAACATTTCATTCTCATATTTCAATTAAAAATGTTTGCAAACAGTAGTGAAGTTGCAGAGCATAAAGCTGTAAACATAAAGCATCACTACTCAATTAAACCAAATGTTATCTAGCACTTGTTAATCAGTAACCCATTTCTTCATATCAGGGTCAAGCAGCTTCCGAACGAGGTCTTTTGCAATATCAAAAACTCTAGGCCAAGGATCTCGCTTAAAATCTATAACAGACCGAATAATTGCCTGTTCAAACTGAATGAACAAAATTTCAGACAAGAAAGTAAGAAAACAATGCAAGCATTTAAATCAAAGTTCATCTTTTAGTTCTAGATCGTTTATTTGATGGTGTTATTTGATCGTTCATTTGTGTTTCATTCTATGTAAGTAAACTTGTATTGCAATATATATGTATTTCAACGTAGCCTTAGTGTTAATTGTTAAAGCAAGGCTTTTCTACTAATGATGTTTCTGGTATAGTTTCGCTTGTTGGGGTTCTGTCTTGGTATTCGATGACATCCATCCGAAATAGGACTTCACATTTTTATGGGGCATGTGAACTTGAATAATCCTTTTCTTCGTTGTGTCTCTTAAAAAGACACTGGTTAATTAGACCATGGCCAAACAATATTCTTTCACCAAACAAATTGATCCTTTTCATTGAAGTTAATACATGTTGATGCTTGACATTTCTAATTTTGCTCTCTTCTTGTCATATATCAGAGTCAAGTATCCAATATCATATCTTTGATCCAATGCCAATAATTCTGCCTCTTGGTTCCTTTGGCTTCTTTTCTTCTGGAAATGAAATTAAAAATCACAATGAACTGAAGATAACTAAGAGTTCTGAACCCGTTTGATTTAAAATGATGGATATATTAAAACATATATTTTTATTTCAAATATTTTTCTTATCAATGGTCTTCTTCCTTTCATCAATGAGATTCAATACTTGGATATACTTGCTTTTATTTAAGCTGCTTATCATTCAACATCTGTTTCTGGTTTTATTGCAAATCATTTTGTTACCCAGCCGACCAGCCCTTTTAAGCCATTAGAATTACCATGTCCCCTGTATAGTAGTAGCCAAGTGCAGATCGTTCAATAGTTCGATAAAGTTGGAAAAGAAGATTTTTAACTGAAAGACGAACTAGGAAAAATGAGATGGGAATGGGACAAGTCTATTTCAAGAGAAACCTGCTATTGATTCTTCAACTTTGGCTTGTATAAGTTTAAGAACAAGGATTATCCCCTTCAGGTGCAATTGAGGTTTCCATACTAACTTCTATCCACTAACTCTTGATAAATTACATCCATCACATTCATGTGTAAATTTCCCATATACAAAACATAATATTTGGGCAAATAATACGAGCTAATGATACAAACATAATACTTGGGCCAAAAACATAATTTATAAGATCGTGTCTAATATGAATGGGAAGTTGAAAGTTACATGATCTGAAATCAAGTTTACATCTCAAGAGATAATTCATAAGTTAGACTGTAAAATTTTTTGTTAGTTATCTAACCATTAGTAATATGATTTTTACCTGAATAAAATATAAATATATGACTAGTGGTTAATAAAACATATATTAAAAAAATAAAAAAATCAAAACCATACATTGTCATTATTGCATGTATCATAAAATCTTTAAAAGCTAAAGAGAGATAAGAAGATGATCATAATTCATTCATTTATTACATAGAAATCCTACTGACTCGTCAAGTGAATTAAAAAAAAAAAAAAAAGGATTTGTATCTCCTACAGTTTTGATACCATGAAGATCTTTAGAGAAAAATAATAATAGGTCCACCGGAGCAATGGTAGAAGCGAACATATTTAGAAACTACACACCACAAGAGAGAATGGTGAAAGTTTAATGGGATTTGTCTAATGGCGAGATCCTCTCCTTCTCATAAACTGCTCAAGCTACAGTGCATAAAACAAAGAGGTCATGTGGTCGTTGTCACTAGGAATGAAACAGAAGATACACTAGCTCTGAAGGAAGCGAATATAGGACTATCCATGGGAATTCAAGGGACTGAAGTGGTTAAGCAGCGCTCGGATATCATCATCATGAAGGATAATTTTGCTTCTATCACCAAGGTTTTGAGATGGGGAAGATGACCAACATCCAGAAATTCATTCAATTCCAACTTTTCAAGTATTAAAATCATACTAACCATTTTTAGGTGATCGAATGATTAGACAAAAATTTTTGAATATATTACTCAAGAGATCAAGATATATCAAGAGATAATGCATAATAATAATTCAAGATAGTTGTCACATCACTTTATAATTCAAGAGATAGATTGGTAATGTAATTCAACAACAATTAACATAGCTGACTGTTGTGACTTATTAGCCTAATCAAATACTTTTGGGAATATTTTGTCATATTAAAGCTGAGAAAAAGTTGGAAAGAACATTTACAATTGTCTAATCGAGGCATAGTAAGATTTTGTGTGACATGAAAGGGCCAGAAAGCAGTTCGGTAAAAAGTAATGGCAACTAAGCAAAACGTAAGTCAGCTGGAGCCTATTTGGGAGCATTAATTTGGAGACTTTCTGATAACAGGAGGGGTAATGTAATTTAACAATCTCTCAAGGGGGAATAAGAATTTAGCCAATGGAACACATGGCGAGTTATTTTTTTCAGTCTTATTATATATTTCTGTCAAATCCCGGGTCACGGGATTGCAAAAGATTGTTTTGAGTTTTATTAGACAAGTATTATTCACTTAACCCAAATCTTAAATTTATAAAGAGTAAACGACTTTTTCCCACCCAAGGTTTTCCTTAATAACCTTTTCACCCAAAAAGTTTCAAAATACAACTTTCCCATCCAAAGTTAATATTTCATTACTACTCAAAGCTGATTACAATAGCGAAAACTCGTCACTACCATTTGAACCTCCAGTCTCTTCTCTATAAAACCCCTCTCATTTCGACGCCTGGTTTCTCACTGATTGTCAAGTATAGTAAAACTAGGGTTTCCTGTTCTTAGTTGATTTCTGACTGATTTCGATGACGAATACTTAATCGATCACCACTATTCAATTCACCGGCCTCCACTTTATAAAAATCCTCTTACCTTGACTCTTGATAACTCACCGAATGTTTGCTAGAACGTGAAGTGTACTTTAAGTATTAATGGAATATAGATGTTAGATGAGAAAGTGTCATTAAGGCAAACCTTGAGTGGGAAAAGTCGTTTACTCATATAAATTCCGGAGCCCAAGAACCTATATAAAGAGCGATACCCATGTGAACGGGGAATGAAATATATATTAATATACAAAGGGTGAATAGTGAAGCTTTAGCCCCTTTACTTGAAGAAGTGCAACGGCTAGGAGAATCGCTTGCTTTAGTTGCATAAACAAATGCGGTTACATCATCAAATTTCCAGGTAGTCAAGTATCCTGACATTGAAGTTTCTGCAATTTTTTTATATTCCTCAAAATAAACTGAAAGATCAACCAAAGTTTTCAACATTGATAGTGCCAATCAGAATAGTTCTGCAGAGTTTCACAAGTAATTAAAAATCAATGCCCTATGTATATGTATATATATTTGACTTGGGTTTATTTGTGTTACATTTTTAAGCATTATCTTGTGGGGAACTAACATGAAACAGAAATGGAATCTAAACTGAAAGCCAATCAATGGAGAAGGGCTTTAGTAGCACTTCTTTGGGGAGTTTCATCCACTGTACTTAAGTTTGTTGAGGAGATGTAATTGCTAGTATCATCACATTCTTCACCTGTATCATCAAATTCCTCAGCTGTATCATCAGTAACATAGGTGGCCGCATCATCAAATGTCCATTCAGTCAAGTATCCTGGCTTGGAATTCACTGTATTCACTTCAATATCTCCACAAAGCATTGCAATCACACGGCACATCGATGGCCTCAATGAGGGCAATGTCTGAGTACACAAAAGAGCTACCCCTATTAGGCGTATTACTTCTTCCTCACTGAATACTGATAATTTGGAATCCACTAGTTCGAGTTGGCGATTGTTCTCGTATAGGTGCCAAGCCTGGGAAGCAGGAAAGATACGAATTTTGTCATGAGTGATTGGATCAGGAGGTTAAAAAGGCATTAGCATACACTTCAAGTTTGACTTGTATCTTAGAAAAGTGACAAACTAGACTCATCTAAACTGCTGGAATTCTTCTATTTTCTTTCCTGGGACTTTAGAATTCACAGTGAACATATACCTGAGCTTTCATGAACTGGCAATAATAAAATATTCATTGGTGTGGTTATCATGATGATGCAAACCAAAACACAAGGCTAGAAATCATTTTGGACTCCAATAAAAGAAGAGAATTGATGTGCAATATAGCACAGAAATGTCATTCATACCCAATCAAGAAGATACATCTTCTCTTCTTCCAAGCTTGAATCTGAGTTTGGCATCCCACTAACAACCTCAAGAGCCACAACTCCAAAGGCAAACACATCAGTCTTCTCTGTTAGATGTCCACGCATGGCATATTCCGGTGCAAGATATCCACTATGTCAATGCAACAAAAGAAATATTCATTACCATATACTCAATGAATGAAAAAAGATGGTGATATTAACAAACGTAAGAAGAATGACTATATAAATCTTTAGAAAAAACTTACATTGTCCCTGCAACACGGGTACTTATGTGGGTCTTTTTATCATCATAAAGTTTGGCCAAACCAAAATCTGATATTTTTGGGATAAGATTACCATCAAGCAAACTATTACTGGCATTCACATCTCTGTGTATGATTCGAAGCCTCGACTCTTCATGACGATAAGCCAGACCTCTTGCTACTCCCAAACAAATATCATAACGCATCGACCAATTAAGATCCAAACTTCCTTTTCCTGCTCACAAATGTCATATAAAGTTTGAACCATGATTTCCATACCTAATATTGCTAGGACTCACATGAAAAACATAGTACAAACTTATATGCTAGACTGTTGTTTTCAAGATATTCATAAACAAGGATTCGTTGTGTTCCCTCGTAACAACATCAGTGAAGTTTTACTAGGTTACGGTGCTGCACAGCAGATATAGTAGCAATTTCTGCAACAAACTGGCTCTTCCCATGGTTGGATGCTACAGACAATTGCTTCACAACAATGACCCTTCCATCACAAAGTGTTCCCTATTGAGTAAATAGTTTAAGTTAATTGATTAGAGAAATCAGTAAAAACTTGATCAACTTTTTGTGTTTATTATTTATTTTTTCAATGCTCCAATTATTAGAAGGCTCACTTCATGAACCAAATACAACAATATATGGACCAAAGAGAACATAAATCAAAAGTTTCCTAGCTAGATAAAATGAAAAGATTGTGTTTTCCTTTGAATCTATGACAAAAAGTAATGCTGCAACCTGTATTTTGTTCTGGAAAAGCAATTAATCATTAGGCACTAAAATGTGCATAGCACCCTGTTTGGCATTTGATTAGAATAATGACATACCTTATAAACTGGTCCAAATCCTCCCTCTGCAGGAATGAAGCCTCCGGTAGCAGTCCTTAGTTCAGCATAACTGAAAGTGTATGGTCTAACATCTATCCCTAGAAGCTCTGAAAATTCAGCAATTAACATAGCTTACTGTTGTGAATTTGTTAGTCTAATCAAATACTTCTGGGATTATTTTGTCATATTAAAGCTGAGAAAAAGCTGGAAAGAACATTTGCAATTGTCTAATGGAGGCATAGTAAGATTTTAGTGTGACATGAACCAGAAAGCAATTCGGTAAAAAGTAATGGCAATTAAGCAAAACGTAGCTGACCAAACTGTTTGTGGATATAAACTGATGTATATTAGTTCTTTTAAGATGCTATTGAAATAAAATAGCTGAGATTTAATTTCTTATCCGTGTTGAATCATATTAACTTGCACTGCATTTCAGAACTCACAAATGGACCTCTGCTTTATAAATTGAACAAGCATTTGTTAAATCCATTGTTCCCTTTTTCTCTAGGAAATAAGATAGAAAAGACATTAGTGATACCAAAGATCTATTGATTTACCATCATCATTAGTCTGTTGCCTTCTTCTTTGGACAATAAAGAAAACTGCAAGAAGTAACAGAGATACAACCCGAACACCAACAATAATCCCCACTATTAGATTCTTCTTAGTGGTTGGACTTGGTCCACTTGGAGGTCTTACAGTAGGTTTGAAATCTGTATCAAAGCTCAGTAGTTAACTCAATATCTTATCTAGTGTAAGGAAATCAACCAAAAGAGGAAAAAGGAGAAAAATAAAAGTTGCTATTTATTTAACCTGGGGTAGCACTGATGGCAGAAATTAAAGGTCCATATGTACCATAGGTAGGAATACAACAAGTCCCTTTCCCTGCCCAGAAAAAGTGGATTTCCAAGTAGTTTTCAGATATCTTAGCAGTATATTCTCTCTGAACTGCTCTTCTAGGGACTCCACCTGCTACCCTTTTTATGTCAAAGTCCTTTTCAACACGATTTCCCTAGATTAAACAGATTCAAAGGTTGAGACGAAAACTAGTAACAGTTGAAGGAGTATATTGGGAAACATAATACATTTATGGTCATTTGATCATGCTTTAACCTCAGCATAAACTTGTGTGATGTATAGTTGAGGCTTTTCTGGCTAAAGTAATCTGAAGATATAAGATATACCTGAATGTATATATCAAAAACAAGCCTCCCAAAACTTCTCCTCCCAATAGTATCCAGATCAACTATTTCTGCAAACTTGAGAGTCACAGTGTAGTTTCCATTTTCAAGTCCTAAACCATAGTATCTTAGAGATGAAGCGGCAATCCGTGCTGTCTGGAAAAGTTCTGAGTCTAGAGTATTTGTGAATTGAAACTGAGAGGAAATTGTAAACCGCGGATTATCAGTCCCAGTAAAATATCCAACATTACTAATTCCCCATCTGTTTGTTTCAGTCACATAGTATGTAGCTGGACCAAGAATCTCATCATCCATCTCATACAAAATATTAATAGATGTAATTTGTGGCCCACCACACTTAATAGCGAAGCTAGAATCTGCATACCAATATAGCCACTTATAAAGGTAATTTCAGAAAAGGTTTCCCAATCTACAAAAGTAAGAATATGTCCAAAAGTTTGATCTATAATATCCATGTTACTTGTCCTAGATCAAGTCCACACCCCAAAATAGACCCTTCCTTTGTCTTTTGACCATATATATACACCTTTAACTCTGAAACCAAAGAATGGAGTTACACTTACAGATTGGAGAACCTCGATTGCAAGGAAAACTGCGTTGTAGACATTTTAGACCATATGGCAAAAAACTAAGGGAAAAAGAAGAATACTCTTATATGAGGAATGAACTTAATTATGACAGAACAAAAACCAGCCACTAAAGCACCCATGTTCTACTAGTTTATCCATTAGATTTTCATGTCCAATTAACATAAGTATTAAAACAACTTAACAAAACTTTCAAGAATCACAGTTAAAAGCTCAAATGAACAGTATATGAAGGCAGAAGAAAACATTCCGGTTAGGCATGCTACCCAAGATAGAAAAAATACTTCTTGCTCAAAGATAACGTTTTCATCAGGTTATTTCTAAAAGCCTGATCTCAGTAACCTTTTATTTCAATGTAATAATTGCTCTTTCATACATAAAACATATTTCTAAAAAATTCACAGTACAGGTTAACATGCTAAAAGAATCCTCAAATGTACCATCAACAACTTAAGTAGGCACCTATTCTTGCTCACAATTGTTATAGAGAGTTTCAAGCATTTGAATGAATCGTAGAAAATTAGAAATGAGATAATCACCTGTTGTTACTTTCAAGAGTGAAGTTATTGGCGACTAAATTTCTGCACATTGCACCCATAAAAATCCTAATGTTAGCTTCATCCATATGTAGAATACAAATCTCTGTTAGAAATGAAAGTTCTGAATGAAATTTTACCAAGGAGCTAACAGAATATGTTGCTTTGTAAAGTAATTAGAACATTAAACAAGAAAAAAAAAATTTAACAACGAGAATATGAAATACAGTATGAAATTTAAATTTAGAAGAATTTCAAGAATTACAGTTGTAATTTTTGTCTGTTTATCCAAGAAGGAATGCTGCCTGATAAACTATTGTATGACACATCTCTGCAAGCACAGGGTAAGAAAAATTTTAGCCACACACTACAGCTGCTAGTCAGTCTTCAAGCATTATTCAAATCAATATACAGGTATTGATAATAGGAACATGCTTTACATCTTCAATTTCATATTGGGAAGCCACTAAACAGAGAAACTAGAATGCAAGTTTAGCCTATTGATCAAATGGCTTGCTCAAATTTAAAAATGTTGCTGATAAAATTACCCTTTCAATTGATATGATAATTAGTAATGAGATTAATGCAAATATGTTAAAAGTGCTTACATATTGAGAAGTTTCCCACTTTTATAGGTAGGCAGGGTGCCAGTTAACCTATTATTTCCAAGAAACCTGAGTACAAGAGCAGCAATACATTTTTTATTATAATGAGAACATTCTGGGAGGTAAAGGACACAACAGAGCAGAAATGATAGATTACAGGTGAGTGAACATAAACGACTGGAAAAGCGATCTAGGAATCTGTCCACTTATATTGTTGAAACTAAGATCCCTGAAGAAAAAAAAATATTAGAATTACACAATTATAAGATGAAGAAACTAGCTAACAAAAAAAAGTTACGGAGGGAAAAAAACAACCAAAGAGTTAAGGAGGGAAAAATAGAAAAGAGGAAAGGATATAATTAACTAACAGATACTGCAAACTCCAGTAGTGGTTAATATCAGAGGGAATTGAGTTGGAAATTTTGTTATTTCTTAGTTCTCTGCCACATATGAAACCAACATTCTAGATCAAAGAAATAAGAGGAAGAAAAACCCTGAAGTATATATGAGGTTATTCAACACGTGATATTATAACTTTGATAGTGTTGTCTTACAAGATGGTTAAAGATTTCATATTCCTTATAAATGCCAACGATGAGCTCCCATTGGATAAATCGCTTATTCTTCTACATTTCGTTTTTCACTAGATAGTTAGCATTGATTATTGCATAATTAAAACATGATCAATTAAATGTTGCATGCCAACACTCACAACTCTTTTAGAGAGGTAAGATAGGAAAAGGATGATGGTATCGGCCCTTCAAATGAGTTTCCTTGAAACCTCCTACAACAAAATTTAGGACACTAAAGTTATGAACTGTACCGACATAACATTACATTTAAGTACTAGACTATTCTCAATATCAAACACTGTAATAACAGTGCTTTAAATTAAATTCACAGTGAAGAAGCTTGATTGAAAATAAAATAAAGACAAAAGTTTTCTCACAAGGTAGTAAGGTTTGACCAATTTCCTATGAAGTCAGGAATCCTTCCTGTTAGTTCAATGTCAAATGCCCACCTGAGCACAATCAAAGAATTAGTTTAAGATCTGATCCAATCCATTTTTCATCACCATCGAAAATTTCCATTAGCAGATTAACATAGCGAAAAAGTTCTTACACTGTTTCCAGGTTCCTTAGATTAGCAAAGCTTGAAGGAATCTCACCACTCATTCCAGAACTGTCAATATTTCTGCCAAGGCAACATTTTTTCATGAATTCCATCAGAATCTAGTGACTGGTCTACAATAAGACTAAAGCCAGTCGAGAATTTCCCCTTTTGCATTCTTGGCGAAACATTATAGAGTAGGATATATACTCAATATAAGCAAAATTTTATTGAACCGGAAACCCAAAAGTCTGTAACAACTTACAATGTCTTTAATTTCATCAAATGACCAAGCTCAGATGGCAAAGGACCAGAGAAGCTGTTTGTTCCCATATACAAATGCTCTAATTTTGACAGATTACCAAGCTCAGGTGGCACAGGACCAGAGAAGTTGTTTGGGCCAATACTTCTACATCCCCAAAAATTTCTTTCTTTAGATACTAAATTGCAACGCAGTTACACAACAGTGTTCCTTTAGATAAATTATGATACAGTTAAGAAGGGGATAAACTTAAAACTTACAGTGACACTAACTCAGAAAGCATGCCAAGCTCTTTTGGAAGCTGCTCAGATAATAAATTAATGCCCAAGTCCCCGATCAGAGTGAGAACTAAACATCATAAACAGAAAATCTCGTATGAGTTTCAAAATAAAAATTTTACATCAACTTACAGGTATTTTATTGCTATTAGATTTCTTACAGATGGAGACAGTGGAGCAGACAAGAGATTTTGTCCCACGTCCCTGTAAAAAACAGAGAAAATAGGTAAGATGAATATTTAAGAACACAAAGTCCAAATTATTTTATGATGTTGATCCAGATTGGGGACAAGGGATTTAACAAGATTGAATTAAAATAAAAGTAATTAATTCCTCATCCAATGGTCTAAATAATACACAATTGAAATAAATTTATACAAAACCATACAATTTTATGAGGAAATTCAAACTCCATAGCTCCTCTAGGATCACACCATCAACTTCCAGTGCGTAAACTCTCTTATAATTTAAGATATTGTAAAAGTAAGCAACCCTGAAATTAAAGAAAGGCTCGAGTTCTCAAATTTCTGTCTTTTTCTACTTACATCTCGATAATGTGGCAAAGAGTGTTTTTGTTGTAAGAACAATCACATTTGATAAATGGGTTGTAACCATCGGCATCAACGGCAATGGAGTCGTCAGTGGCGGCTCCACTACATGGATCTCCACTTATATTCCATTTTGCTCCAGTTGACTTCACTTGTGTCTAGTTGGACGTCTAAAAAGGAACCCAGGTAAAAGGAGAACGAAGCGAGGAAATTTAACAGCCAGACCTCCGAAGTTTTTATTTAAAAAAGTAACCTGAAAATATTTTATAATTTTTTTTTTTAAGTTAGAAAAATTGACTTAGTATACTTAGGATTAATTAAACATATAAAACGAGTTAAACTGAACAAATTTAAACAGATGTAAACCATACTATAATTAACGAAAGTTTATTTAAATTTTGAAAATTAAAAACGACCGCATCCTTCAAAATCACTTAATCGAACAATATATCCAAAAACGACAGATAAACACCTTCGATTTCTTTGTGATTTCTAGCGATAAAAGTGTCCTATTTCTAGAAAATATTCAATGCTAAAGCTTCCATTTCTCTTTTATTTTATCTTTTGCTGTTACAGTTTTCAATGTACTGTGCAACAAGGTTATACCTTGTAATCTTTTGGAAAACATTCTATATACAGTGTACTACATTAAAATTCAAAGGCTCAGCGTTAACTTATCAACAACTGGAATAGTCACAATAAATAACTGGAATAGTCCCCCGCCATGAGGTGGAGATCCACAACTCTCTATTTTCGGCCCCAATCCTTTGAAGGAACCCTAAAGCGCTTCAACGTGGGTAAGGTAGTTGAACGGAAAGTATCAACACATGGGTCCTTAGAATCATTTGTGATTCCTGAAACAAAAAATAATATTACTTGAAGAAACACCCTTTTAGTGACAAATATCACTCTACATGTGATTTACAGCAATAGACATATATCCAGACACATTGATTCAAGTTCCATGTAAAGACTAAGAGCAGAAGCTTCTAATATAAATGGTGCCTTAGGTCTTGAAATTTATGTAAGTTTAAACTCTATCTGTTACTTTTAGACAAACTTTATAGTGTCTGATTATTTGTGTCAGAATATTGAGTTAACGAGATATGATTACTGCATCCATAACTAACACAAAGTCTAGGGTCGATATTTGTAAGTTAATCTTGACATATGAAGCAACATCTAGAAATTTGTTCTACGAAAAATATTACAAAAATAAAATAAAAGATAGACACCTGCAAAATCTCTAATTTCATTAAAAAACATGTGTTTATAGTTCTTAAACGCCTTAGGATTGTCCAAAGATCATGATTTACATGGAAACAATGTCTTAAAAAAATCATGGAACTATCTGCTTTCCACAGAATTGATCTAATTTAATGCATAATCTATCTCTTTCACTCATTATATTTTACACAAATAATTAGTAAATTGTAAAATTTCACAACAAAGAAAAGAATAGAGTTTAAACTTTAAAAAATTATCTAAAAAAATCCATCATAATTGAACTTCTTCCTCCTAGGCAGCAAGTAAACTTCACCATGTCTGGAACTCTAGAACTCCAGTTTGAGTAAATAGCAGGGGAAGCTATATATAGTTCCTCATACACAAATATATGGAAGTAGATTAGTTTTTCCTTTTGTTCTTCTATCACCTATAAATCAAAGCAAAAGTTCCCATCTCCAAAGTAACCTTTGCATTCTTTCTAATATTGAGTGAATTTAACACTATAGGGGGCCTTTCATAAACCCACATATTTCTATCGCAAAAAAGTTGTCTGATATAGTGCTACAAATCTAATATAAGAATAACAATTAAATCACAAGCATAACAAACATTCAAAAACAAAATAGGCAAAATGAACACCTTCGAGCCTTAGTGAAATCGGTTTCTTCGCAAACAACCCAATTACAATCAGAGGCTTCAAGAAATACCCAACAGACTACTAACACCACAGTCATGCACTAAATTTCTCCCTCCCATCAACGTTCCCGGTTTGTACTTCATTTTCGAACCTACCCATGAACATTCAATCATATCAAACCACTTCCATAATACCCAAAAAATAATCCAACAAACCTCTCAATGCAAATTGATTGCAAGCCACACAAAAAGTAAACATTCGATTCTGTTAAACAAAATAGAGAGGGATTGACCTCATCAAATGAGCATATATAGAAACTCATTAGAGGCACTCATCAAAAAGTTTAAATCTAGCAGTTTAACCAAATAGAGATGTTTATGACCTGCTACTTTTTCCTACCGAAGTAGCAGGTCATAAACATCAAACTTGGCTTGGGGGTTTTTGGCCACCCAAAAATTTGGACTATCTTTCTACGGGAAGGGAATAGAACAGCTCAAGTAAATTACTTATTTGCTATCAAGTATTAATTTTTTTCCAAATTGATTACAATCTTGCAACTTGTTACGCATTTGGTTTTTGATGGAGCAAAAATCACATTTGACAGTTTCTGATGAGGGCTCCAACTAATTATTATTATTATTGGACAGAATGAATATAGTGCAATGAGAAGAGTAATTACAGTCCATTTCCATTAAATTCGGTGTTTCAAAGTGTCATTTAAATGGCTAAAGATGGAAAATGTGGTATTATTATAGGCATTCTTTTTCTGCACCATCAAGATAAAAAAGACTTCCAATTTAAGATCAAAGCCTACACGAGACTAGGTTTTAGGTAATACTGACTGCATCCATTAGAAGTTGAAGATTTGTTTAGGGATATGATGGCCAAGCTTGTATAACACAACTCTGAGCTCATCAATGTTTTATATTGCCCCTATTTGCAGCATCCATCAATTGGAATCCCTCATTCATGCCAGCAACTTCCTCCACGGGCAAGAACTCGGCAATTACCTGATTTGAAAGTCATAGAGAATCAGTGACTGATGACTTTGATGGTAGGTTTATGAACATCATACAACCAGAATAAAGAGGCCCTCTCTGAATCATAATGACCTTAATTTTAAATTTAAAAAAGTCCTTTAAGACATTACCCTAAGAGCTCTTTTCTTGAGTTTGTTCATTACTGAGAATTGCTTGAGCCTTGCTCCCACAATTCCACCTAATGAAACATTTGGAGCCTTCTTGGCATTTTGTAACCAAGGATGTTCTGCACTTAAGGCGTAAGCAGTATTAAACATTTAATTCCAGTCATATTTCAATTAATTTTTTTTGCAAATAGTAGTGAAGTTTAAGAGCATAAAGCATCACTATTCTATTAAACCGAATGTTACCTAGCACTTGTTAAGCAGAAACCCGTTTCTTCAGATCACCGAATGAGGTCTTTTGCAATATCAGAAACTTTAGGCCAAGGATCCCTCTTAAAATCTATAACAGACCCAATAATTGCCTGTTCAATGCCCTGTTCAGTTTCGACATAGAAAGAGAACAAAATTTCAGACAAGAAAGTTGGGGAACAATGTACATGAGACACTGCAAAACACAGATACACAACGACTTCAACGAGTGAGACATGAACTCATCAGTTGAGACTTTGGATAATTTGAGTTTACCAGCATTTAAATCAAAGTTCATCTTTTAGTTCTAGATCATTTATTTGATGGTGTTATTTATGATTATCCTCTTATTTTAAACTAGTGTTGAATGAAAGAGAAAAATTGTTTTCATTTGTATTTCATTCTGTTATGTCTAAAAAATCAGGGCTGACGAAAACTTATATTTGCAAGCACCAATCAGAGTTCAAGAAGGCTTTGCGCCATCCAAGATCTGCGACGTTACCCCAAGACAGACCCAGCAGACTCAAGTTTGTCTGTGAATGAATGAGGTCCACACACCTATCCAAACCGCATAAAATTTAAGGATATTTTCTAAGTTATCAACCAATGAGACGTAAGGAAGTACTTGTATGACACCTATCCACTTGCAGACATGTAATTATTACCTTGAACTCAGTGGCTATAAATAGAGGGCTACCCCTCATAAAATTAGGATCTCTGATTTTCATAATAAAAAATAGCAAAGACAACCTATGAGACAGAGATGGCTTAATATTCTCTCTGAATACCAAGTCTGTGTACCTCTGTTCAATGTTCTCGACCTCTTGTAACTTGGCTAATAACCAAGAACACTTATATAAAAGAAAATAGTGGATGTAGTAATCGTTTTAAGCATCTGAACCACTATAAAATTTTCGCTATCTTATTTATTATTCAGTTTTTGCCTTTTTTTGTAACCTTATCTTAACTTAAATTAATCATGTGTAATTTCTAAGACCCTCTTAGCACTTTGCACATGCGAGATCGTTAGTGTCAAAATCAAACATCAACACATTCTATATAAGTAAAATTGTACGCAATATATATGTATCACTAGGTAACCTGAAATACGTATTCCGATGCAGCCTTGGCGTCGAAAAAAGGCTCTTCTACTAAAGCTATTTCTAGTGTTGGAATAAGCTTTTTATTGTGACAGGCAAAAATTCTTGTGGTGATAAAAGTTATTTGTCTATTAATCAAACTGATTAATACTATGTAATGCATTTTGAGCTAAACAAAGATAGAATTTTGTGCTTCAACAAATATTTCTGAATAATAATCTGGTAAAAAAAACATAAATTTTATTCTACTTATATGGCATAGGTTTGTTTGTCGTGGTTCTGTTTATTAACATGTTTTGGTATTCGATGACATCCATCCAAAATAGGACTTCACATTCATATAGGGCATATGAACTTGAAAAATCCTTTTCTTCGTTGTGTCTCTTGGAAAGACACTGGTTAATTATACCATGGCTAACAATATTCTTTCATCAAACAAATTGATCCTTTTCATTAATTGAAGTTAACGCGTGCTGGTGCTCGACATTTCTTATTTTGCTCTCTTTCTATGATACATCGGAGTCAAGTATCCAATATCATATCTTTGATCCAATGCCAATAACTTTGCCTCGTGTTTCCTTTGGGTTCTTTTCTTCTAGAAAGGAAATTAAAAATCACCATGAATGGAAGATAAAAAAGAGTTCCAAATCTGTTTGATTTAAAATATGGGTATGTTAAAACGTACATTTTTATTTCAAATATTTTTCAAAATAAAAAATATATTAATATGAAATATGAAGTCTAAAACAAAGTTTAAGTTTCTATTTTATAATTTAAAATTTTTGGAATGTTGGATATAGTTCATACTTTGCATAGGATTAACAGATTATCGGCGTACGCTGATAATCTCGAAAGTCTTGCTTACGTTTGAAATTGGTTTGTAAAGATTTGGGCTTGAAATGGTTGAGCCCAAATGCGGTTAGGTTTACTATTGCTGATTTTATATGTGTTGTATTGTAATAATGGAAAACCTGAGAAATAAAAATAGGGAAAGAATAGAGAGTGAGTGAATTAATTTGTATTGTTACAGATTTCTGAAAACACAATAAAAATTTCTCTATCTTGAACGTACATAGTTCCCTGAATTGGGAACAAACCAAGGTAAATTAAGTGTTTTCTTTACTTTCTGTTTCAAAGCTTTATGTGTTTTGTTGTTATTTTCACAATGGAAATAGTTTTTAATTATGTTTTAATTTATAACAAATATTAATTGGGAGTGCTTGTTTGACGTCTTTGATTGTTTGATTTATAAAATTTAATTAATTGAGCTTTATTTGTTAGTTCTAGCTGTTAACTTCTTATCAACATCTTTTTCCTTTCATCAATGAGATTCAATACTTGGATACTTGTTTTTATTTATGTTGCTTATCATTCAACATCTGGTTCTGGTTGTATTGCAGATCATTTTGTTACCCACCCCTTTTAAACCATCGAAATTATCATGTCCCTTGTATAGTAGGAGCCAAGTGCGGGTCGCTCAATACTTGGATAAAATTGGAAGAGGTGGTTCTGGCTCACATTCATGTGTAAATTTCTCATACACAAAACATAATATTTGGGCCAAAAATACGGGCTAATGATACAAAATATAATACTTGGGCTGAAAACAAAATTCATATGAATGGAAAGCCTAAAGTTACATGGGCTGAAATCAAGTTTACATCTCAAAAGATAATTCACAAGTTAGATTCGTATCTTCGGGTTAGTTATCTCAATTTTTACCTGAACAAAATATAAATGCATACTCATGGTTAATAAAAAAATAAATTAAAAGGAAATAAATAAATCATAACCATACACCATCATTAATATAGATATCATGAAATCTTTAAAAGCTCAAGAGAGATAAGAAGATGATCATAGTTCATTCATTAATTACATAGAGATAATATAGATCGTTAAGTAATTATCAACTACAAAAGTGTTTCACTAGTTAATGTAACATGAAATTACAACACCAAAGAGTTCTATGTAAGTTGTTTTAATTTGCCAAATTTTGTTTTTTCTTGAGCAAAGACTTTTTAATGCAAATGGAATTGTGAATTCTCTCATTATAACGTCAATGGTTCTTGTGACACGAGAAAATAGTTTGCAGCTTATTGAAGGCTGCTGTAGTTATAGTTATTTGATAGTTTGCGCTCTTGTTTCTTTCATTCATCCAGCCAGAGCCTCCGCTTAATAATCAGATTCATTATATACTTCAAAATTATGACTGATGTTTCGTTCAAAAATATTACATACTTATTGCCGTTTATAACCTTCTTAAAAAAAAAAAACAACAATCAAAACAAATATAACATATGTATTAATATTTGTTAACCTTTCAATTTCACAGATGAGATTGCCAAGTTGTTCCCGAGTCTATTCGGAACGATCAGCGAAATGATGTCGTTTACGCTTCAAGCAGATTAGAAGTTAAAAATCGACGTCGTGTTTATCTGGGATCTAGGCGACAGGTCAACACAATGTGATAATATATGAAGCTGTAGTTTTAAAACGTGATTTGCTTGACATGTTGTTTGAAAATGTGATTTTTGTGTTTCGTTGCTATTTACTTGCAGGATCGTGTGAAAGGTAGTATTCGATTTAGAAGAGGTTCAGCAAGGATCATGAAGTGCAAATACATTGATGGCTCTTGAATATATTTATCCGAAAATAAATCTGGTATGGTTTAAATTGTATTTCAATTTATGCAAGCACAAACCAAAGGTTCCTAACCTTTATATCACAGAGAGAATCTAGCCTACTTTTTTAAGATTACCCAGTCAGTTTTTCAAGAAGGGTCAAGTCTATTCCTAGCCATATGTTTATATTCATTTAGCTTGATGCAAGATGAAAACAAGCAAATAATATTGCTAATTTATTTCTCCATTGTGTGCTATGTTAGTTAGATGTCCTAATGTACTCAGTTTTGCTTGTGTTTTCTTCAAAGGTGACAGGGGAAGTTTTGCTCAGTCACCAGTTGGATGAGTTTGTTCGCCAGAAAATGTCAGCTTATATAAGCCAAGGAGATCTGCATATAGCAAATGTCTTGGTGATGGAACCCAAGGAGACAGGCTTCCTTAAATTTAATTCAAAGTTTTAGTCGTAGCTGCCTTATCAATTCCCACAAGTAATTAATGGGTACAGAAGTTTTTTTTTCTGCCTGTGCAGATATGATGATGGAGGTCAGTAAAAGGGAGGAGGAGGCAAGAATTGTTCCGGATCCAGATGTAGATTCTTACATGAAGGTATCTTCAGCATATTTGTGTAGTTTCAGTCTGATGTTTTGTTCTAAATATTGTTGGCAGATGTATGAAATGCTCATGACAATGGTTGTTTTAATTGGCAATTTCTGTGAAAGGACAAAAACAAACCTTCCAACAGATCATATTCTAAAGGTATTTCCCTTTATTGAAGCTGTAACCATACTCTATTTCGTTGACTTGTATCTGTGCAAATGCTTTAAGTTTATATGTTAACTGTCTTTGTGGCTTCCCAGGTCCTTGGACTAGATATTTGTGATAACACAATTGTGGGAGATGATATGAGAAGAGACATCTCTGGAGGTCCAAAAAAGAGACTGACTACAGGTAATTTTTTGTAGAAAGGTTAAAAGTTTCAGCATTTTGTACAATGCATCTACTCCATGTCATCTCTTTGTAGTAATGTTTATGAAATAACTGATTTAGAGGATTAGATGCATTTGATGATAACCTTAGAAGATCAATTTTTCATTAAATTATGCAGGGGAGATGGTTGTTGGTACACAAAAGCCCGATCTGTGGATGAAATAGCAAATGGTTTGACGGTTCAACAGCGTATCAGATTGTCGCTTGTCTGCAGCAGCTAGTGCATATCGCAGATGCTACCATATTGATTTCACTTCTTCAGCCAGCTGCAGAAACCTTTTAACTCTTTGATGTCATCATTTTGATGGCAGAGGGAAGGTTCTGTATCAAGCACCACGCAATCAAGTTGTAGAACTTTTCAATGGATTCATGTATCCTCGAAGAAAAGGTTTAGCTGACTTTCTTCTGGAGGTAATACATTATAGCTTACAATTCCGGGCTCAAATGTTAGTGGTTCAGCTTTTATCTTAATTTTTCTTTTGGCAGGTAATATCTAGAAAAGATCAAGCACAATATTGGTACTGCACTGAAGATCTTGACCATTATGTTTCAGTAGATATGTTATGTCAGAATTCAAGGAATCTTCTCTCAGCAAGAAGCTTGATGAGGATCTCTCAGTGTGGTATGATAAATTCAAAAGCCACAAGGGTGCTCTTTCCTTCTATATATTCTCTTTCCAAGTGGCAACTACTTAGAGCTTGCATGTCGAGGGAATATCTTTTCCTGAAGAGAAATACTTTTATCTATGTGTTCAAACAACCCAGGTTCTTCTAAACATTCTATTAATTTTGCTTTCCACCTTTTTTTCTTTTTTTTTTTTTTTTTTTTGGTCAATATGTTGTATTCTTAAATTACTTGTGCAAAGGCTTGAAAAATTTGAAACGTGTAAAGGAACTTCTTGTTACAGATTGTTATCATTGCAACTATTACCTTGATGGTATTTTTGCGGACTCAGATCGATATTGATGTTCTTCATGCAACTTACTCCATGGGTGCCCTGTTCTTTGGACTCCTGATACTTCTCGTTGATGGTATTCCAGAGTTGTCTCTGACTACAGCAAGAGTTCCAGTGCTCTTTAAACAAAAAGAACTGTGCTTTTACCCAGCTTGGGCTTATGCAATTCCAACCATTATTTTGAAAATTCCTCTTCAGTAATTGAATCTGTGACATGGACATGCCTTACTATGTCATTGGCCGAGAGGTAAGTTTCAATTCCAAAGGCCTTGTTTATTAGTGCATTCTATCCTTTCCTACAGAAGTATCCCTTTTTTTGTTTATCTTATTTTATCGATTTATTACGTTTGCATTACCTGTTTTTCGATCATCAATCAGTGCCCTAATATCTAAAGCAAAGGAAAATGATTACATACTTTATAAATTCCTCAAAAATATGCTTAAATTCACTCTTCAAATTATTTAAAAGTGGTGGCTGCAGAAAGCTTCTCATTTTCTGGTGGCTGAGGTTCTGATATTTAATTGATTGCTGTGATTTTTGGCTTCCGTCAGCTTGTTCTACTTTTTACCATGCACCTTACCTCTATATCCATGTTTCGGTTTTTGGCATCAGTCTGCCAGACTCTGGGTGCTGCTATGACAGCTGGTGGTTTTGCAGTATTAGTAGTCCTAATTTTTGGTGGTTTTGTTATCACACATCGTAAGGCTAGTTAGACCTTCTCCAATTTGATTTCAGAATCATCATCTAAAAGGTAAACTTATGCTTTTGTTATTGGTTGCAGCCTCCCTGCTTGGGTGGTTGAAGTGGGGTTTTTGCGTTTCCTCTCTTTCATATGGAGAGATAGGCCTTTCTGTAAATGAATTTCTTGCTGCTCGGTGGCAAAACGTGGGCTATCATAGGAACACTTTTTGGTTCCTCTAATCAAGAAAACTGTGCAACAATCTTGTAAGCTAATGGAACTATTAATTTTTTTAATTATTTCTTATGTTGATGGCTAGATGGTACTTTTATCTTATGTTAAAATCTAGAGAAAGTAACTCATTTTCTCTCTGTGCTTCTTATGAAATTGTGGAAGCTGCCCTCAAACACTACCATAGGGACACAAATACTTGAAAGCCGTGGATTAAACTTTGATGAATATTATTTCTTGATAGCATTGGGTGCCTTGTTTGGCTTCGCTTTACTTTTCAACATTGGCTTTATCTTGACCTTAAGTTTCTTAAAGCGTTAATTAATGTGGTTATCATATATTAACTTAAGAAGAATAAATGCTACTCTGGTTTGTTCACCCAGCTGAATACAAATCAGCTCCTGGATCATCTTGTGCAATGATTTCGCAAGAAAACTTGGCCAAGATTCAAGAAAGTCAAGATTCCAATGGTGGTAAACTTGTGAAAGAAAAGTCTAAGAATTCTCCAACGAAAGGTGAACTTAATTTCTTACTTTCAGTTCAGACTCTTGTCCATTTTGTTCCAGTTGTATTTGTTTCACTTTAATGGTTGACAATATTTTCTGTACTGTCTTGTCTTAATTAACAGGCAGGACATTTCAAGATGTGAAGTACTATGTTGACATCTCTGGGGTACTCCTCATTAACTAATCTGCAACACAATTATTTGCATTGCATGATATTTAAAGGCACAAGATGTCACACTCAATTCTGCCTTTTTTTTTTTTTTTTTTTTTTTTTTTTGTCTTCAACTTTCCTTTACTTCCCCTTGGTTTTAGGAGAAGAAGAAACTCCACCTACTTTCTGATGTTACCGGTGCATTAAGGCCTGGTGTTCTCACAGCATTAATGGGTGTTAGTGGAGCTGGAAAATCCACTCTTCTAGATGTTCTAGCTGGAAGAAAAACTACTGGCTATATCAGGGGGGAAATAAAAATTGGTGCCTATCCAAAGGTTCAAGAAACATTTACAAGAGTTTCACGTTGCTGTGAGCAAACTGACGTACATTCTCCTCGAATTACTGTAGAAGAATCTCTAATTTTTTCTGCTTGGCTACGTTTGTCTCCTGAGATTAACACAAAAACTAAGACAGTAAGAACCTTCGAACCCCACTTTATACTAATAGCCATAGTAATTGTCAAGCTGAAGACAATGTTTTTATGGTATATACTTTTCTGAAAGAACTCAGTTTATGAAAAAAGAAGCCGAGGGAAAAACCTTTGTATTGCATATGAAAATAGGGTGCAGTTCTACTACAAAGGTAGATAGATTAATTGGCAATATGGCTATTCCTAATATTTTGAGAGGATAATAATTTGGCAATATGGCTATTCCCAATATTTTGAGAGGATAAGCTATTCCACATTATACAATGAGAAAGCAAGGAAAATGAAGGTTTATGATCTTACTATCGCATTCTTCAAGAGAAGTCCTCCAATAATCAAAATAATGTAAGACAGGCTGAAAAGTTATTAGAAAAAAAAAAGGGAGATTACATCCCATTAACCTTGCTTCTTGGAATGCCGTGGAACCAAAATTTGGAAAAAAAAAAAAAAACAACTAGTTGTCAAAGTTGAGGGGAGACAACATAAATTAGATTTAAAAAGGCATGTCATATAAACTAAACGGTTCCCATGAAAAGACCACAGGACTGGTGGGATGGAAGAAGTTGAGAATAAGGCCAAAGTCACAAATAATGTCTCAGGGTGCTAAATTCCCAAGTCAAAGTCGAATCATTCAATTCCGATCAAGAGGCAAAACCCAGAAATGAAAAGAGATCCTTCAAAATATTTCATCAAAATAAAGAGGAAAGTCAAAAGACGTACAGATACTAGAGTAATTTATAACACAAACCTGGTGTGTCAAGTCTACAACTCCACCTTTTGGTATCTCTTCAAGAAGAATTGAAGCAATTTCCTTGCCAACATTCTCCGGCACCATCAACTTCTCCTTCTCATCATTATTTGTCTCAGAATATCGAGGTTTCTATACTAACTTCTAACACTTGATAAATTACATCTATCACATTCATGTGTAAATTTCTCATATACAAAACATAATATTTGGGCCAAAAAAATGGGCTAATGATACAATACATAATACTTGAGCCGAAAACATAATTCATATGATCGTATCTAGGGGCGTTCGGTTCAGGGTACCCTGTACTTTTTGAAGGAACCAAAACCGGAACCAGAACTGACGGTTCCTTGAAATTTGGAACCAAAACCGAAACCGACGGTTCCGGTTCCTAGGTACCCAAAACCAGAACCTGTAACAACGGTTCCGGTTCAGGTTCTGGGTATCCTATAAAATTACAATGACCCCCAAAAGTTTTTAAAATGGCAAAAAAACCCTTAAAAACTTACAAATACCCCCCACCTGGCACTTGTTAACAAAAATAAAATTACAAATTATAAATTCAAAATTCAAAATTACAAACTCCATTACTTTGTAAAGGTAGATTCTCAAAAGTCAAACCAACTTACTTTAAATGTTATGAAATATAAATATAAATGTATTCACATTATTTTTTCTACAAAAGCTTTTATTAACCCCCCTAAATAAATCATAACCATATATTATCATTAATACAGGTATCATGAAATCTTTAAAAGCCCAAGAGTATTGAGACATAAATAATGTTTTCTTAAAGAGTCATATAACAGTTGTGCAGAATAAATTATGATCAAAATTTATAAACCAAGTCATGTTAAAAGATGCATTACCAACTAACAGCATCATATACCAATACATTATTCCAACGAAGCCTGCGTTTTCAACCCTCAAGTCCAGGAAGGAAATGAAAGGGTTTTAGTAATCAGGTGAATGAAAGGCTTGCTTAGAACACCCTCACTCCGGTCTAAAAATTCTCATAAGATAGTAGTTCAACCACATTTCAATGGTTAATTATTGTGACAAAATCACCACCTTCTTAATGAATTCTCATTTATATGTTGAAAGACATTTTCATTAAGAATATACTAGATCTAACATTAGCACACTTGATCTACGGTCTTCATCCAAGTCATTTAAAATTTTTTTCCCCTAGACTTAAGGAATGTGAATTTTAATAGGTCAGAACTTATATTATATAATATGTTTTAATGGGTTGTCTATGGGGATATGATATGATTTACAGCTGGAAGCTTTAGGTTGATGACTTTTATAACTATAATCATGTAGCTTAATTATAGGACTTAAAGCATAATAGTATGTGCCAAGTCTTTCCTTATTGATATTTGATTATAGAATTAATTGTTGGTTTTATTATTACTTTTTTTGTGTGATTAAATAATTAATCACGGCTGTTGAAATAATATTTCTTTAGAGGGACTGATATAAGTTTACAGCTGGCTTGTTTGTTTACTCTTGAACATGTGGATGCCAAAAATATGAAGAATAAAAATACAACTACCCACCAAAATATTATAAGGTTTTCAATCAACTACATCCAATAATCATTTCTAATTATTTATTTCAAATGATGAGAATATGATTATGTTCACACTGCTTAATTACTGAAGTTGCCACCACTTGCTTATTATAAATAATTTCTCTAACACCTTTTGTCTTATTATCCGGCGCACAGTTTAATTACCAACAATTTTATCTTTATTTAAATATTTGATTCTGAATACTTACCTTAATTGTTTATTTCAATGTCATATTTTGTTCTTTAAAATACTGCCAAAGTCTTTTTCTATTTATATTAGATTTCTAATATTTGCATACAACATTATTGAATTAATTGTTTAAAACAACCCCACCATCTGCGACTTTTATTATGGGCTATGAAAATTGGGGTCCACTTCAAATTGCACGTATTCTTAGTCTCAGTATTACCGTGTCACGTCACTTGATTATCGATTAAATTAATTATTAATTAACGACATCTCTAATGGGATATTAAATTGGTATAAAATTAGTATTGCTTTTAGAGTTAAGTTAGAATAATATTAGGGCATTATTTTAGTGTTTTACATCAATTTAGCCCCATTAGAGAAAAAGAAAAAAAATATTCTAAAAAATATTATTTTTAGTATAATATTTGGTGTATGGATTGGAGATACAATAATAAAGTGATGTAAAAATTATACCATTTTGAAGTAAAAAGCTCTATGTTTGTAATTAGATATGGTCCAACATGATTGAGAGAATAATGCCTTAATTATAAAAGTAGCGAACTTCGTTATGGTTTTGTTTACAATAATTGAAGAAATCACGAGATTTTTTATTTTAATAAACTAACCACAAACCTCCGCCGGCCAGCTTTAACTTGTCTCTTTTTAATACTTTTTATTTATTTTATTTTTAATATATAGTCTATGTCTTTGCATGCATCCAATTTTGAGTACTTTTTATTTATTTCTCCAACCGGCCAGTTTTAACTTTTCTCTTTTTAATAAATAAATAAAAAGTATTAAAAGAGAAATCACTTACACCCGTTCATTCCGGAGTTAATTATATTGTAATAGAAAGACTATACAGGCAAAGTATATATTCTGGATAAGTTAATGAAAAATACAATACAGCTTTCTGAAAATTTCTGTTAATGCATTAGGAATGAAGTGAGGCTACTTCTTTCATTGATTCACCTAGGCCCGGAGCTAAATGATTAGATTCATTATATACTTCAAAACTATAAACTTATTCATTATATTTTAATTATAATAAATTATCAAATGATAATAATTAAATCTCGAAATTAAAGTATAGGGTTCTTCTCAACAGCATTCGCAAGTGACAAGAATAATTAAATAGGAGTTGGAGCTCTGTTTACGAATTATATATTAACTTTTATATTTAAAAAGCCAGGTCATGTTGCTTGTTTGAAAGTTGCCCAAGGATTATTATATTTACCATAATTAATTTATTTGAACTTCCCATGTGAAATTCAAATTAAATAAGAAAACCAAATAAAATAAAAAAGGAAATAAAATAAAATTTTGGTTTAAAATAATGTGTCGGACATCACCCTAGGTTTTTGGTCACTTTCAATTTGACCAAATAACTTATTTTCACTTATTTATTTGATTATTAATATTTATATGCACAGAGTTGTTGGGTTCTTTGTTTTTACTTTTGGATTGTTCTAAACATGTGTTACAATATAATAAGGGATAATTATATAAACCTTGTGAGGTTTAGTTTAAATCAGATAACCCCCTCAGAATCAGTATTAACTTACAACCACCTGCGGTAAGGTGAGTGTTTTTATTTTTCTGTTAGTTTAATGAGACAATTTTATAAGCTTATTAAACTAAATCGCTAATAAATTTTATAGTTAAGCAACAATTAATCAAATTATTATAAGCTTAAAAAAGAAAAGGATAAAATACTTTCACCTATCCCAGAGCCCTAATTAACCCACCAACAAACACAAAATACTTTCACAACCCCAACTCTACAGCCGCTTGCAACCCAGCTAGCGAACCTACAAACGCTTGAACCCCTTTCACAATTGTGTTTCCTCCCTTCCTCTTATCTTTCCACCTCATATCGTAGCAAATTATTTTTAAATTACAATAATAGATGCCTAATCTTTTTAACATATTCGATTTTAAAAATAATTTAATGCAAGAAATATTTTATGTCTTGATCAATAGTCTTAGAGCTGCCATGGCCACCCCATATTCCACCTAATGTTTTAAAATTTATATATACGAATATTAATATCCCCACTTGAAATTAAATATATACCTTTGTTTGGTCCTGTTTATTTATCAAATTTTATCTTTTGTCTCTCAAATATTATTTCCTAATTTGACCAATGGTCTTGATAGTTTAAAATATGAAACCTAATCTTAAAATATTTTTAAACTACAATTCGATTTTTAAAATAATTTAATGCAAGAAATATTTTATGTCTTGATCAATAGGCTTAAAGTCGCCATGGCCAACCCATATCCCACCAATGGCACCAAAAGTTTTAAAATTTATATATATGAATATTAATTTTGCTGCTTGAAATTAAATATATGTCTTTGTTTTGCCTTGTTTTGCCATGCATATATTATTTTCTAATTTGACCAATGGTCTCGATGGTTGATCTCATAATTTCTAACACTATTCAATCCCATCTTATTTAGTGATTATGTAACAGGAGATGGGTATAAAAGTTGAGAAATTGGAGTAAAGGTAGGCTTTGAAAAGCCCCTAATTTTTTGGCCATTCTTTTGAACCCTAAAATATTTAAATATTTTAAAGGTTTTGTATTTTTGGTTTGATATTGTAATAAAATAACATTATATTTAGTATAATTGTTACAAACTAATGACAGTGAATTGATTGTACACATCTAAAAAGAAAAATTTGGTTCCTCTCAGTTTATGAATTTGGTCTCGTTGTGATTTTCTACTATCACTAAATTAAATACATTTTCAATAGGACCAGTTCAATCCCTAGTTTTGGGGTACGAATGTGAATGAAGATGAAATTGGAGGCAGGCGAACTTACTCCTCCATCTTCCAAATGCAAATCTTACCTGCTCCCTCTCACCTAATCCATAAAATTCCAATAGATTGCCAGCTACGATTTGAGATTAATATAAATAATTATAAACCCAATACACTCCTATCTAAAAGTTGATCCCAAAAGAATGTGACGGTCATTAACTAAATTAAACTAGGAGTGTTTGTTGAATCACTCTGATTGTTTGTTGATCATCATGGTATAATTTATACAACTATTGACAATAATTGAATATCTGGACTTTCGTTGATGTTCATGTGATGGGTCTCCACCGTAATCAATTATTCTTCCCCTCTAATGTTTTTAATTTTACGGATGAGATTGTAAAATTTTTAACATATATTTGGTTAGAGTTTGAATTAAATATTTAGAAGTGCTGGGTTCGAATATCGGAAATAGCAAAAACAAATTCAAATATAGTTAAAGTAAGAACAAAATAATAATAAGGCGATTAAGAAGGTTTACTGGTTTCATTGATTCGTCCATACATTGGTGATTCATCTTAAAATATGAGATTGTAGGGTATTCAATGAGTCGAAAGATTAATTAAAATACGTGAAAACTATCTTGACAACCCGTCATAAAAAAATGCTAATAATAATAACTTTACATAAATTTGAATTTACAAATTAACAAAATTGACGTTAGCACTTAAGAATGGTTATTTATTATTTTCCACCGGAGTGCTATAATAATGATTACAAAAACTCGGGTAATTTCTAAAATTCTCCCTTAGAAAAATTAACTTATAGAGCTAAAGTTGGGGTGCACAATACTGTAATTTAATTTATTAACGAATATGTTCACGTTCATTTATAAAACAATAGTGGGGACTGGGGACCCAATTTTCATTTATTTTAATATTTGATAATTCACCCTTCAAATTGCCAATTTTCATTTATTTTACTATTTGATTATATTTCCAAATATTTTATTCATTTTTAATATTTAATAATTAAAATCCTTTGAATTGCAAATTTTTATTCAGTTCAGTATTGATTCATTCTCTTCGAACACTCTTCTCTTCTCAATTTTTTCTTAGTTAGCCTTGAGCTATGTTGTACTAATCAAAGAAGAAGCATCTTTGTTTGAGGTTTCCAATAGCAAGCAGCAAGCACAATTGAAAGATTAGATACAACTACGTATACTATTACAATTTATTAATCACTTTTTGGTTTATATTAGAGTTAATGACAATAATCCCCATGAGGTATGATATAATAATAAAAACCTCCCAAGGTTTCTAAAATAACAGAAATCCTTATAGTTAAGTTTTATGTGTTAAAATAAATGGTAAGAGAATAATTTGGTAATATTTATTGACAATATACTTAGCATACTTGTCGTATTTATTTATTGTAATGAAAGAAAGTCAATTCCTAACGAATAATGAAAAAATAAAGATAGATTGGCTGCTCATCGTCATCTATTGGTTAATGTGGTATAATTCCATATGTTCATTTTGTTATACTCAGGACAATCAACAACAAAATTAGGATGAAAATACCAATGGGCCACCATAACCAGCTGCCAACCACCACCATCGGTGACCGTCGGAAGTATCTTTACCGGTGCACAACCGATCGGATATGGCTATTGTGCGTCCAAAAACCACAGATCCACGGCCAGATCTGTGGCACTGCCGACGGCCACCGCTCGCCAACGGTGGTGGTTAGTTGCCAACAGTGGCTTGGGGTGGGATGGGGGTGTTTTTGTTGAGTTTTAAACTTTTATTATGGAGTTGGTTTTACTAAGTTTTTAAATGTAGGGGGTTATATTAATAACCTAAATAATAATATTTAATAAAAGAGTAATTTAGTAATTTAAATAACATACCCGACAATCTATTCTTTCTAACCAAACATATTAATATAATATACCCACCAATTAATTTTAACCAATCAAACATATTTTTCTAAAGATCGCTATAATCTTTAAGTAATCTAACTTTTCATTAATCTAATATTCCTTAAACAAAAAATTCATCCTAAAAAGTGAGGAGGATTTTTGTTATTACATGCCCGATGACTTTTAAGTTTTCTTTACCTTCCCATTTTGTTGTGTCTGAACAACTTTTTGTCATAGTCTCTTCTGCTCAAAATGTACACGCTCACAACACCTCTCACTCCAGTTGGAAATCAGTCTTAGTCAGCTAAATTTAAAGAATAATACTATATCAACAACTTTCTCTCATAATTTTGATATGACAATTCGTAATTGGTCAATTCATAATAAATTAATTTAACTAATTTATAAGCTTAGATAAATACTTTATAAAAGAGAATTATGGATATAATATTACTCCAACTTTTTCGTCATCTTTCCTTCTCTTCCTCCTTTAATGTTTCCTCCAAGTGTAGAATCAATCTCTTCTCATTTTTTTTTTTAATAATAAAGTATAATTAATCAACTCTAGTCTACCCCTCCGTTTTCTTTGAGAAAAAATCATGAACATTTAATGCAACAAGCTAAATATGCAGAATATTCAATTCCTACCGGATAAAATAACTTTTTATTTACTGGATGCAGGTCGATTATTGATGCCCAAGTGGTCACATTTTTTGTTGAATAATAAAGTATAATTAATTAACTCTACGGTCTACCTCTCCTTTTCCTTGAGAAAAAACCATGAACATTTAATGCAATCACTTAACTACACAGAATAATCAATTTCTACTAGATAAAATAACTTTTATCTCCTCGACGCAGGTCAATTATTAATGCCCAAGTAGTGGGTTTCCACCTGTTATGCATTAAAAAATATAGTGATGCTAGGCTTACCGACTCAGTCACAGATTTTACATACCGACTTGAGTTAAATTTTCAGATTTGGATTGTTGGGTAGTGAGTCGGTATATAAAAATCAGTATTTGGGTCGGTAAATATAGTATTATTCTAAAAAATAAGGACTGACACAAAGATGATGTTAACATAGTTAATCAGACTTTATAGAACCAGTAAACCATCTAGAATATGACAGGTCTTTAATAAATTGTACTACAAGACAGCTGTTAACCTAAACCACCTCGAGAATTGTGTGACAGGTCCTTAATAAATTGTACTGCAAGACAGCTGTTAACCCAAACCACCTCGAGATGATTGATGTTCACTGTAATCTCTCTTCTTCTTCAGTTTTCTTCCATCTCTCAATCTTTCAGAAATCACGCAAAAACACTTTCACTCAGAAATCTCTCCCACCCCTTCAGATACCACTTAAAAAACTTTTACTCTGAAACCAGATCACTTGATTTTTCACTCCTTTCCTGTTCCCTTATTTCTTGTTTTCCACAAAGAATCATATCCCATTTTCTTATTTTTCGTTTGGAAAAAAGAACAAAAAGATCTTCTTTATTTCACTTAACTTTATTTCAGTTTGCAGTTGCCTTGTTACTTTCTCTGTTTTATTTTCTTCTATTTTTTCCCTTTTCCTTATTTCTTTAAAAAAAAAAAAAATATTTCAGCATTTTCCCTCACACATGTTCTGTTATTTGAGTTTGCAGTTGTCTTATTTTCTGTATTTTTCAAACCTGAGAAAGAAGTGAAGAAGGAAAAAAGAAGTTTGAAAATGGCTGTACTTGGCGCCGTTGGGAGTATTGCGAGTGTGGTGAGTGCTGTTCTCGAAGTGGGCAAGTGCCTGGCTGCTCCGATTGGTCAATTTAAGTACTTGTACAACTACAATACCAATTTAAAAAATCTCGAAACGGAATATATGACGCTGAAGAAAACAAGAGACGAAGTGCAGGGTAAGGTTACTGCTGCCAAAATAAACGGGGAAGCGATCAAACAGAGCGTTGAGGAGTGGCAGACTAAGGTGAACAATACCATTAATGAAGCAGAGAGTTTGATTAGAGAGAAAGAAGAAAACCGTCGATGTTTCAAGGGATTGCGCCCCAACTGCATCAACAGCTACAAACATAGCAAGAAGGCATTCAAATTAAAGTGGGATGATATTCGTCCACTCCTGCAGCAAGAAGAAAGATTCGGTGAAGTTTCCTTTTCAGGTATTCAACAATCCAACTACGAGACGAACTTTGACAAGATCCGAGATGATGTTTTGAAGCTGAAGAATGCAAGACTCAAAGTGGGGCGTAAGGTTGAGGAAGCTAAAATCAAGGGGGAAGAGATTGAAGAGGACGTGAAGAAGTGGCTAGAGGATGTTGATTCTATCGTCGCTAAAGCAGAGGAGCTGATTCAGAACCAAAGTTCAATTGGCACTGACCACAAGACCCGCTACGAAAATAGCAAGGCAGCATCCAAATTAATGGTGGATCATATTGGTCCACTCCTGCAGCAAGAAGAAAGATTCGATGAAGTTTCCCATTCAAGTATTCAACAATCCAACTACGAGACGAACTTTGACAAGATCCGAGATGATGTTTTGAAGCTGAAGAATGCAAGATTCAAAGTGGGGCGTAAGGTTGAGGAGGCTGAAATCAAGGGAGAAGAGATTGAAGCGGACGTGAAGAAGTGGCTACAGGATGTTGATTCTATCATCGCTAAAGCAGAGGAGCTGATTGAGAACCAAAGTTCAATTGGCACTGACCACAAGATCCGCTACCAAAATAGCAAGGCTGCATCCGAATTAATGGTGGATCATATCGGTCCACTCCTGCAGCAAGAAGAAAGATTCGATGAAGTTTCCCATTCAAGTATTCAACAATCCAACTACGAGACGAACTTTGACAAGATCCGAGATGATGTTTTGAAGCTGAAGAATGCAAGACTTAAAGTGCAGCGTAAGGTTGAGGAGGCTGAAAACAACGTGGAAGAGATTGAAGAGGATGTGAAGAAGTGGCTAGAGGATGTTGACTCTATTATTGTTAAAGCACAGGAGTTGATTGAAAACCAAAGTTCAATTGGCACTGACAGGAAGACGCGCTACCAAAATAGCAAGGCAGCATCCGAATTAATGGTGGATCATATTGGTCCACTCCTGCAGCAAGAATTCAAGAAAGTTTCCCATCCTACTATTCACAAGGACATATGGCTTAGATCTAATGAAGATTATTTGGCTTTCGAATCAAGACACTCCACTGTGAAAGATGTATGGGATGCATTAAAAGATGAGAATATCTACATGATCGGTGTTTATGGGATGGGTGGTCTTGGTAAGACCACTCTTGTGCAGGAAGTTGGGAGGCAGGCCGAGAAGGATAAGCTATTCAAGGAGATTGTTTTTGTAGAGGTAATGTTTAAACTAATTAACGAGGTTTCATTGTGTTATATTAGGAATGTTATTTTATCTTAATTATTTATTTCCAGTGATAATTATTTGTATATAATTTATATCATTAATTTTAATTGAATGGAAGTAATTATACTTTTTGCATCTATATATATAAGGATGTATTTTTCTGTTAATAATTAAGGAGAAACAAGCATTCAATATAACATTGTTTCTTCCTTCTTAAATTAATGAAGACATCCTTATTTTCCTTATTCTATGTGTTAAGGCAAATGAATACCTTAAAACAAAACATAAATTTTTGTGTTTTAGAGTATTTTTTTTTATTATGTTGTTATTGACCTGGACATATTTCTTGTCTTACAGGTAACAGAAACTTTGGATGTAAAAAAAGTTCAAACTGAAATTGCAGATAAGTTAGGCCTAGAATTCAATAACGAAAGTGAAAGAGCAAGTAAGTTATACAAGAGATTGAATAGCGGTAAGAAGATCCTTTTAATTTTAGACAATATTTGGGAAGATCTTGATCTCAAGACTACCGGCATTCCTTCTAAAAGGGATCGTGGGGGATGTAAACTGTTGCTAACGACAAGAAACTTAGATGTGTTGCAGAAGATGGATTCCACAAATAATTTTGGGATGGGTATTTTAAAAGAAGAAGAAGCTTGGAACCTATTCCAGAAGATGGCAGGTAATTTAAGTTATAGAATTTTCACTTTTCATCATAAAGTATAGTTTATTGATTTTCATAATTTCTTTTTACTCGTACTATAGTCTTGGCCCTTCTACAAAATCTGTGTTATGGTTTGATGTGAATAAATAGAACATTTAGAGAATTATAACAGCTTTAAACATAAAACAACTTTCAAATTTAGTCTAAGTAACATTTTCATCCAAAAAGGTAACTTAGATAATTCATTTTTTCTTCCTTGTGGTTTGAGTCTATTAACATTTAAGAACTATAATTTTAATTATTTTAGTACTTTGACTTAATAAAAAATTTAATTGATTGAAAATTACTTACGCAAACAATACTAAATTCAATATATTTATTTAACTTTGATTTTCTAATGTGTAATGTGTTTATATATTTCAATTTGTAATGTATAATGTGTTTCTTTAATACTAATTTGTTATTTGCTTATTTAATTTGGATTTGTAATGGGTTTTTTTTTTTTCTTTTTAAATTTCAATATAAATTTAAAAGCTAACTAATAGTGAACTAACCTTTTATATATTAAGAACATCACATTAATAATTATTAATCTAATTCAATTTTATTTTGTTGAATATTCCTTGGAAATAAGTTTTATTTATTCTCTATTAGATATTTGTCATCTATTCTTAAACTCAATTTTCTATGTTAAATTTCCTTATTGCAAAAAGAAATTCTAACTTAGTTCTAATTAAATGTTAATCAGAATTTTATTAAACTGATTTTTCTAATATAATAAAAAATATAAAAAGAAAACTCTTAACAAAAAATGTGTATCTTCTTCCCCATTAATTTTTTCTTCATAAGTTCTTTTCTCATTGCTATTTATATATAGGTATATTCAAATAAAGAAATAGAGTAATTTAAAAATCTGATAAATGGTGTAAGTATTAAAAAAAAAAAAATATCTGTCTATACATATTAATTAATTGTTTATTTGAATATTCTTTTGACAAAGTTTTATTTATTCTCTAATTAAATATCTTGAAAATCAGAGTTTTATGTTTAATTCCGATGAGCAGAAACAATTCTAACTTAGGGTTATTGTCTAATTACAAGCTAGTCTAATTTTATTTAAACTGTTCTTTCTAACCAAACTCTTAACAAACACCGTACTTTTTCCTTAGGAAAATAAGTTTTTTTAAAAAAAAAAATGAAATTTGAGGAAAAAAATTGAAAGAAAAATAAAAAGGTTATCATACAAATCACCTTTGGTGTTGGCGCTGCTGGTGGGGTTTAGCTGGGGAAAGTGGGGTGTACAATCTTTTTAATTTTTTCTAATATTTCTATGATTAAAGCTAATTACAAAAATCCCCCTACGATGTTATAAATAACAAAACAACCCTGACCTTAGTTAGCCATTATAACTTTTGACACCTAACAATGATATAGCAATGGAAAATGTGGCATAAAATGGAAAGACTTAATTGCCCCTTTTATATAAAATATAAAGGGCTAGAAAGGTAATTTCAAATATTAAATCTTGTTTTATCTTTTAAGTGTAACTCATTTATATTTTAATCTGTTTTTTTTTTTGTTTTTTTTTTTAACATGTAATAACCGAATTTTTTTCTTATTTTTAATATGATCATAAAAATAATTTAATAACTATAATTTTTTCTTTTAAATTCGTAGACTATTTTTTCTCTCTTTTTATTCATTTTTTTAATCTGATTCTTTTGAAACATAGTCCCAATAACCTTTTATTCTTCCTTTCCCATTTTTTCTTTCCTAACCTCCACTCCTCTGTATATATATATATTACACATGTTATTTTACTATAGTTACGTATACAACATAAATATAATTTTCTGCTAATCAATAAATTTAATAGTGTAAATTTTTAACTTGAATATACAAATTTCGTGTACTAATAAATAGTAGTATTTTGTGTTTACAGTGTTGTTCAAAAACTTTTGACTGACACTAGGTGACCACTTATCTTTATCTTGCTAGCCTCCAATTATTATTTTTTACATAAATACAATTTTATTTATCCTTCAACAAAATTTGTTACACCTTAGATCCTCTTAATTTCTATTTCTATTTCTATTTCTATTTCTACATCTTCAATCTTCTATTTTGAAATTTGTTACACTTCTTTTAAGATGATGAAGATGGAATTTAAAGTATCTTCATTAATATGCATGGTTTAAACTAATTCTTAATATTGGAATTAGATGTCGTTAGTTAATTATAGTGCTTAGTGTAAAACTTCCATAAATTCATAATAATGACAATTGACTTGGCAGCTTCATTTTACATTTCCTCATTTTTTTATCAGCTTATTTTTCTTTTCTATAAATACTGTATTAAAGCTCTTGATAAGACCAAAGTATTTCAATGGTTTTAGAGATGAAGATGGGAAAGAAAAATAACAATGAGAAATATTACTTAAGATATTTAAAATACAAAAAAAGTTGATTGTTTTATTTGTAAAACATTCCAGTAAGATAATAGAAATGCAATTATATAATCCTAGCTTCCTGTGCAGGTGGTGTAATTCAGACACCTGGATTGAATTCTTTGCCACAAGATGTATGCAAGGAATGTGGTGGTTTGCCTATTGTCATTTGTACTATAGCAAAAGCATTAAGGAACAAGAGAGATCCATTTAATTGGGAAGATGCCTTGGGAGAATTGAGAGCACCTTCACCAACAAAGTTTGTAGGATTATTGGAACAGGATTACGAGAAGATTGCCCTAAGTTACAAATATTTAAGAAGTGATGAATTGAGGAAGACTTTTTTGATTTCTAGTCTAATGGGAAATGATACTTCCATTTCAGACTTGTTCAAACATGTTGTCAGTTTGGATATACTTGAAGGAGCAAACCTCACAATGGAAAGAGCTCGAAATAGACTAAATAAACTAGTTCGTGAACTCAAAGACCTTTGTTTGTTACTTGAAGGTTCAAGAAGCAAACAATTCTCTATGCATGATGTGATCCGTGCTATTGCCATAACGATTGCATATACAGACCACCACGTTTTTACAGAGAGAAATGACATTGAGAAGGAATGGAAGGATAAAGACAAGCTTAGAAAATGCACAAAAATATGCATACTTGGAGATGATGTTATATGTCAGCTTTGTCATGAAGAATTAGATTTTCCAAACCTTGAATTTTTCAATATGGATATGAGTAATTCTTTCAATATCCATGAGAACTTATTCAAGAAAATGCCAAAGCTCAAAGTTATGAATTTATTTAGAATGCAGCTATCATCGTTGCCACAAGCACTTGATCTTTTGACAAACCTTCAAACTTTGTGTTTAGATAATAGCAACATTAAAGATGTTGCTATTATTGGGAAGCTGAAGGAGCTAAAAGTCCTTAGCTTGCAAAGTGCTGAAATTGTTGAGTTGCCTACAGAAATGGGTCAATTGACTCAGTTAAGGTTATTGGATTTAAGCAATTGTTGGAGATTGGAGGTTATTGCACCAAACGTGATATCAAAATTATGCCGATTGGAAGAATTGTATGTAAAGGGATGCAGTATCCAGTGCATGGTTGAAGTACTCAAGGAGTTGAAGCACTTGTCTAAACTGGCCAGTTTAGAAATAGATATTAAAGATATCAAGATGTTACCTGGAGATTTATTTTCCAAAGAGCTTAAAAGGTATAATATAACAACTGGATGTGAATGGTTTCAACCTTACAAGTGGGCCAATTATGAACCTTCAAGAATATTGGGACTTAACTATGATTCTAACATCTCTTTAGATGAATTACGAATTTTCAAGAATGTTGAACTCTTAGAGTTGACTGGAGTTTCGGATGATGATAACAATCTCACGACAGTTTTTAATGAAAAGGTTTGATTGATGTTAACCTCTTGCACTTCTCTATTACATATTTTTATATTTTCTTATGCTTATTACCATTTGTTAACACATAGTTATGATATTGAATTAATTGTTCTTTTTTTGCATTTTTTTCGGTGATTTAAATTTTCTATTAAATTTCATTATCAAGTACTTCTTTTTAATAATTATACTTTGTAATTTCTGTCGAATTGATTTCATTAATTCATGCTTGATTTCATGACGAAAATTATTAGAGAGACAAAAGACATATTGTTATTACTAATGAATGACATGTCAACTATAAATCGATAATAATCAATTATTACTTCTTCTTCTTCTTCTTCTTTTTTCTTTTTTTCATATGAGTAAATATTGAAACATCAATTATCTTTTACTTCAGGTTGTTTTCTCCAATTTGATGGGCTTGGGGCTGCAAAATATTTGTTCTAGAAATATTTGGGACAACCAACTTCCAACATTCGTGTTTTCCTCTTATGACAATTTGACGCAATTGATCTTGTCGGTTTGTAGAAATATAAAATATGTATTTCCATCTTTCCTTGCCAAAAGCTTCAAGCAACTCCAACACCTTGAGATAAGTGATTGTGAGGCTTTGGAGGAGATTGTTGCAAAAGAAGAAGGAGCAAATGCAATTGTCAATTTTGTCTTTTCACGTGTAACTTTATTGAGGCTCAAAAATCTACGAGAACCGACATCTTTCTATCCTCAAAGACATACTTCTGAATGGCCAATGTTGAAAGAGTTGGTGGTGACAGATTGTGACAAATTCACTTTAAAATATATGAGCTTCCAAGAAAATAGTGAGGAGGGTGAACATATTTCCGAGCCAAAATCCATCTTCTTGGATGATAAGGTACGAATCTCTTATTTAATTGTTTATTAGAAATAATCAGTATAATTTATTAGAAATAATCATTCAATATAATTTATTAGAAATAATCAAAACAACTAGGTTTAAAATCATCCAATACAATTCTAGAAATAATCAAAATATTAATTAGAAACAATAATATAATTTATTTTTAAATATTATTAATTTGATGACACCGTTGTGTGAAACTATAAGAAAAAAGACAAGTTTTAAAATAGTAAAAAAAAAAAGAGAACAAAACATCATTAGTTATCATTCAATTTAAATGAAAAAATTAAAAAACATACATATCCATATAATAATAGGGCGAATGACAAAAAAAAATATGACACTTTTTCTATAAACGCCAAAAAAGAAAAAAAAGACATTAGTTTTTAAAACAATAAAAAGAAAAATACGTTTAAATTAACCCAAAAAAGATATAGGCATATAAAATTGAAAAAAAAATATCCTTATTTTATGATGACATATGACTTAGATAACATTTTAAAGATAAAAAGACAATTTAACCTTTAATTTACAAATGAAATATCAAACTTGTGTGATGAAGTGCCAATGAAAAGAAGTTCCTTGATGATCCAACACACATACAAATTGTTTCCCTTATAAGTTTGTCTTCATCCTTTTGAACTAATTTGCAGATATATCAGCTCTAATTACTTACAAAGTCATACTTTTGTGTTTAATCTGATATTATAAATAAAAAAGTATCTTCAAAATAAATCACATGCCAGGATGGGATAAAAACTAATGAAAACGACATAGATTTGGCTAAAAACCAATAGGTACTAAACACATCAAGTTGGCCAAACCCATAACTTATACGATTTTGACAAACCCAAAAGCTAATCAACATGAAACAGATTTGGGAATGTATCTTCTCTACAAATTTACAATACCATCCAAACCTTAACCCGTTCCAATATTCCAGTATTAAAGCCTCAAAACAATTGGATAAATCGAGCCTGATATCCAATTTGATTTTTTTCAGATTCAAGTCTTTCCACATTTTTAGTTTTCTTAGGGTAGTGCTGTCTCTTATTATGGTAAATTTAAAGAATCATATACAATTACCACTTGTCCCTCTCGTAGTTAATTTAAAACGATTTACATAAAAATTTGTCCTTTTCTTGGGATTTATAAAAAAGTATCCCCCTTTTGTCATCCTCCCTATAATAATATTTATTGAAAATATGATCTAAGGAAATTAAGATTACCCAAAAAAACTTAAAAAAAAAATCCTGTAAAAATTTAACAAAAAAATTAATTTTCAAGGAACTTTTTTTTTTATTTTTAAATATCTATCATAAATCTTCCTTAAAATATTTACAAATATTGTTGAAATTGTCATCAAATTCATCAAAAACCTCATTTTTAGATATGTCAATCTAGTTTTAAATCTTTACTCAATTTAAGAAAATATATAAATCAAAACAGAATTTTCATTCAAGTTTCGTATTTAATATTTAATTTTTTAAATATTGAAATACAATTCATTTTATTTACAATAATAAAATATAGCTACAGTATGATTTTTGAAAATTATTTTAAAATTTTGTTTAAGAAATACATTAAAATATTGTGTTTGAGTGGTAAATTTTATCGTCATATACATATATTTTTTTTCACTGAAAATTACGTTAATTGTTACAAGTGTGTATGGAATTCAATTCGAAAACATCTCAACATTATATTAAAATAATTATATTAGGATAAAATTAGAGGATAAGAGTTAAAAATCAGTTCAAATTTGAAACAAATTATATTAGGATAAATGTCAATAAATAAGTGTCTGCAGAGTTATGTTATGGTAAGATAGTAGCTAATGTAATATTATATGTCTATAATGTTATTGATTATAAATCACACGTTTTTATTATGTTAAAAAAGAAATTTGTCCAAAATCCAACTTATTGTTAGAATAAGCCGGTAGGAGTTGGAATCTAAAACAAATTTGTCTTTGGCCTACCACTTCTAAGCATTTTGTTTTAAGAAAATAACAAACTAACTAAATTTTGTTTTGATGGTTTTGTAGATCAAGTTGGATCAAGTTCGAAATGATCAATACAAAGAAATTAAGTGCCTACCAGATCTTCCAAGTCTTGAAATTCTAAACGTAGACCATTGTAGCAAATTGATGACTTTGGTGTTATTCTCAACTTCTCTCTTGAATCTTAAAATTCTAAGAGTTTACGGTTGCAATGTCTTGAAGTTAATAACACCTTCAACGGCTAGAAGCTTGGTGCAATTGAGAGAAATGACAATATCTAGTTGTGAAATGCTGATGGAAATTGTAGGAAATGAGGGAGATGCAACAATGAGCTGTACTGCAATTGTTTTGGATAAATTGGTGTTTTTGTCACTTGAAGACTTAGAAAGTCTTATATGCTTTTGCAGTGGGAATTACTCTTTGAGTTTTCCATCTTTGGAACATTTAAATATAATAGAATGTCCCACTATGAAGACTTTCTCTAAAGGAATCTTAAACACACCAAAGTTACACAAAGTTTTTTGTGAGGGGAAAACAAAGGATTTAGAAAGTGGAGGGAGTGAACTTAATAAAATCATACAAGGAGCAGACAGAAAACAGGTATGTATTCCAATAATTATTTTAAGAATCTTATGTTTTAGGTAGAAGATCACAAGTAACAGTAGAATGAAGTAGGTTTTGTTAGTTTATGAATACAAGTGTACAACACTAAGAAGACACTTTTAAGTATTTTTACTTTGGCACACTCACATCCAAGATGAGTTTCCAGTTTTAAGCCTACTTGAATGAACGACTGTGATGAGATACCAGTCTACATGTTAGGAAGGCATGAGCTCTATAAAGCAAGAGAGAGTTAACACAACTTTATGTTATTATTTGTTTAGTTTGGGCCTGGGCCTGGGCCTTTGAGAAATTATTAGAGTTACAAGTAGACACATTTTTCTAATTTATTAGAAACAATAATTATTATTTTTTAATTACTTCATATTGAAATAATGATCAACTTTTACTGCAGGACATCTCCCTTGATTTGAAGTACAAGGCATTCCAAGATGATAATTCAATAGAGATTTGCTACAACAAACATCCAACTTCTTTCTATCAAAATTTGACACAATTGTTCTTTTGGAATTGTGGAAACATAAAATATGCGTTTCCATCTTCCGTAGCCAAAAGTCTCTACCAACTCCAACAACTAAAAATACAAAATTGTAAGGTTTTAGAGGAGATTGTTGCAAAAGAAGGAGCAAATGAAGATGCCAATTTTGTCTTTCCTCATGTGACCTCATTGAAGCTTCAAAATCTACCAGAATTTAAAGCTTTCTATCACACTTTTGAATGGCCAATGTTAAAAGATTTGGTGGTGGAAGATTGTGACAAGTTCATGACTTCAAAATATCTGAGTTTCCAAGAAAATAACGAGGAGGGTGAACTTCATTTTTCAGAGCCAAAATCCCTCTTATTGAATGATAAGGTATGAGTCTTTAATTATTTCATTGTTTATTAAAAAAGAAAATTAACTTTCTTCATATATAGTACATCTATTTCAAAACTTTTATTATGGAATTCTTAACATCTCTACTTTTCCTTGGAAAGAGAATTTAGAAAAATTAATGGTTATTTAATTTGAACAATTTTACTTTAGGATCTTATCATTTAAACTCATTTACGTACTAGATTTAGAGAAAAAAAAAAATCCAATATAATTCTTGAAATCAACAATAAAATTTTATTTTTACTAGAAATTGGTCTATCAAGTGATTTATTTTATTATTGAAAAAATTATTTACAATAAGTTTGCAGCTTGAAAGCCTATTAAACAAGATCATAAATTCAAAATTATTTTAACATGATTTGGTGGCAGCCAAGAGTAATAAATGGATAAACGGAGCCTGATATCCAATTTGATTTTATTTAGATGCAAATCTTGCTACATATTTGGTTTTGATAGGGTAGTAGTGTCTTTTATTACTGTAAATTTGAAGAATCATATGCAATTGCCACTTGTCCCTCTCATAGCTAATTTAAAAAGATTTTAAAGGTTACGTGTCCTTTTTTCTGGGATTTATGAAAAAACTCCTCCTTTTGTCATCCTCTCTATAATAATATTTATAGAAAATATGTTCTAAAGAAATTAAAATTATTAAAAAACTAAAAAAAAAAAAAGCAGATAAAATATAAATTTAGTGAAAAATAAAAAAAAAACTAATTAATTTTATAGGAACTTTTTTTATTAATTTTTAAAAATTTATCATAAATCGTCCCTAAAATTTTTAGAAATATTGTTGAAACTCTCATCAAATTCACAAAAAACCTCATTTTTATACATATCAATCTATTTTTAATTCTTTACTTAAATTTAAAACATATATCAAAATAGAATTCTCGTATAAGTTCATATTTAATATTTAAAGTCTTAAATATTAAAATATATTATCTTATTATTGAAAAGATTATCAAGAATAACAGTTTAGATATCAACACATGAATCATGGGTTAATTATTAATCAATCCTCCAATGATTTGCTCAAGTCGTGACATATGTTTTGTTTTCTTTCTAAATTACCTTGTATCTTCCTCTTATGTAAAACTTGCATTCTTGTGTATATTTGTTTAAAACTGATCAATGAAAAACAGAGTTTTCACTTATCTTCTTATGAGATTTTGATTTTGCATATATTTTCATGTATATATAAAGCCTATGACTTCTAAGCCAACAATTAACTTTTGTTTTAAGATTATGAAAAACTAGCTAAATTGATTTTGTTTTGATGGATATGTAGATCAACTCTAATTTGGAGAGAATCACAATAAGGGGTAAGAATAGAGTGATTGAATGGCAAGGTCAATCTAAAGCTCTTACGATAAAAAATGATCAGTCAGGAGATATCCCATTTGAACTCCTTCAAAGATTTGAAAATTTGAGAGAGCTCTCACTTTCTAGCAATGAATGCAAAGAGATATTCTTTCAAAATCTTCTAAATCTTGAAGTTTTGACAATTGACAACTGCAATAGGTTGATGAAGTTAATGACACCTTCAATAGCTAGAAGGTTGGCCCAGTTGAGAGAAATGAGCATAGAGGATTGTGAGGCTTTAGAGGAGATTATTGCAAAAGAAGGAGGAGCAAATGCAATTGTCAATTTTGTCTTTCCACATGTAACCTCATTGAGGCTCGAAAATCTACCAGAACTTACATGTTTCTACCCTGAAAGACATACTTCTAAATGGCCAAAGTTGAAAGAGTTGGTGGTGATTAATTGTGACAAATTCACTTCAAAACATATGAGCTTCCAAGAATATACTAAGGAGGGTGAACATATTTCTGAGCCAAAATCCATTTTCTTGGATGATGAGGTACGAATATCTTATTTTATTGTTTATTAGAAATAATCAATATAATTTATTAGAAATAATCATCCAGTTTAATTTATTAGAAACAATCAAAAGAACTAGGTTTAAACTCATCCAATATAATTTATTAGAAATAATCAAAACAACTAGGTTTAAAATCATCCAATACAATTCTAGAAATAATCAAAATATTTAATAGAAAAAAATAATACAATTTATTTTTAGATATTATTAATTGGATGACAATGTTTTGTGAAACTATATTTAAAAAAAAAAAAAAAAAAGACTGTACAAGTTTTGAAATAGTAAAAAAAAAAAGGACAAAACATTGTTAGTGATCCTTGAATTTAATGGGAAAAAATTAAAAGATATAGATATTCATATAATGATTTAGATAACATTTTAAAGATAAAAAGACCATTTAACCTGCAAATGAAATATTAAACTTGTCTGATGAAGTGCCAATGAAAAGAAGGCCCTTGATGATCCAATACACATACAAATTGTTTCCCTTCATCCTTTTGAAATAATTTGCAAACATCTCAGTCCTAATTTGCTAAAATACTTATTACGTGTTTTTTTTTTTTTTTTTGCTATTTCAAGAACACGTGTCCTTTTTTGGGGATTTGTGAAATAGTATCCTCTTTTTGTCATTCTCCCATTCAAAAATATATCCTGCAAAAATTTAATAAAAAATAATTAACTTTCAAGAAACTTTTTTTTTTTTAATTTTTTAAGATTTATCATAAATCTTCCTTAAAATCTTTAGAAATATTTTTGAAACTCTCATCAAATTCATCAAAAACCTCATTTATATATATATATATATATATATATATATATATATATATATATATATATATATATATATATATATATATATATATATATCAATCTATTTTTAAATCTTTACTCAATTTAGAAAAAAAAATTTATCTATCAAAATAGAATTTTCGTAAATGTTCAATATTAATATTTAATTTTGTAAATATTAAAATACAATCTACTGTATTTACAATATTAAAATACAGCTACAGTATGATGTTTGAAAATTATTTTTAAAATTTTGTTTAAGAGATATATTAAATTTTGTGTTTGAGTGGCAAATTTTATCTACATAAATATTTTATTTTCATTGAAAATTACGTTAATTATTACAAGTGTTTTTGGAATTCAATTTGAAAACATCTCAACAGTATATTAAAATAATTTTCTTTAATTATTAATTTCTTATACAATAATTTATTAATTGGGAACCCAACTTTAATACTCTTTGATCAACATTAATTATTAATTATTAATTGCCAAGGCCCGTGCTTAATTTATTGTTGTTTATTTTTTCTCTTTTTTTTGTATTTTTTAATTATTTTAAATTTTGAATTATTAGTATTTAAATGTAAATTACTTATGAACTAAAATATTTTAAAGAGATATAAAATTATAAAATAAACATGATCTGGTAGTGTTATGTTAAGGTAACACATTATCTAATGTAATATTATATGTCTATAATGTTATAGGTTATAAATCACACCTTTTAATTACATTAAAAATTAATGAAATTTGTCCAAAGTCCAACTTATTGTTAGAATGAGCCGGTAGGAGTTGGAATCTAAAACATCTTTTAACAAAATAGGTCATTTGTCTTTGGCCCATGACTTCAATGCCAATAATTAAAGTTTCGTTTTAAGAAAATAAAAAACTAATTGGATTTTGTATGGATGGGCGTGTAGATCAGGTTGGATTTGAAGGTATTGGAATTAAATAATTAATTTAAAAAAAAATTATGTTTAATTAGTAGTTTTCATAAATAATGTAATTATAATATTGATTTGAAATTTAAAATAAAAATAAAATGTTATTTACAAGTTTTAAAATATATTGTAGTTGAATTATCAAAAATAGTTAATTAGATTTTATTTTAAGAAAAAAAAATACCTCCATAATTTGTATTTGGCTTGTGAATTCTAAGCCAACAATTAAACTTTTGTTTTAAGAAAATAAAAAGTTAATTAGTTTTTGTTTCAATGGATTTGTAGATCATCTGTGATTCGGAGGCATTGGAATTAAAGAATAAGTTGAGACATATTAGATGGGAGAGTCAAACTAAATATCTTGAGATCGCTTATGATAAGTCAGCAAAAATTCCACTTGGACTCCTTCAAAAATTTGAAAATCTGAAAGAGCTCAAACTATATGGAAATAATCAATACAAAGAAATTAAGTGCCTACTAGATCTTCCAAATCTTGAAGTTCTAGAAGTAATAGAGTGTGAAAAATTGATGACTCTGGAGCTATCCTCAACTTCTTTCCAGAATCTTAAAGTTCTAAAAGTAAGTGATTGCATTAGGCTTGTGATGAAGTTAATAACACCTTCAATGGCTATCAGTTTGGTGCAATTGAGAGAAATGAGCATAGAAGATTGTAATATGATAACAGAAATAGTAGAAAATGAGGGAGATGCAACAATGAGTACTGAAATTGTTTTTAACAATTTGAAGAAGTTGTCACTTGGAAGGTTGGAAAGTCTCACATGCTTTTGCTCCGGGAATCACTCTTTCAATTTCCCATCTTTGGAAGACTTAATTATAAGGGAGTGCCCCAATATGAAGACTTTCTCCCAAGGAATCCTAACCACACCAAAGTTACACAAAGTCAAATATGATAGGGAGAAGAAGGATTTAGAGGATGGGGGGAGTGAGCTCAACACAATCATACAACAAGCACACAAAAAAAAGGTATATGTATTCAATTAATTAGTTTAAATATTTAATTTTTAATAATATTATGTTTTTAGTGTTAATTATAATAATTTTTTTTTTTTTTTTAAGTCAGTTTGTGTATAGGCTGAGCATTATTGTTTAACTAGTGGCCAACAGACATTTAGACACCTCACTTTTGTACTACGGCACAGCAAACTTTATCTATATTTTTCTACCAAATTTCTAAAACTACACTGTTTTATAAAATTATTTCTAACACTTTTAATCCATCATATTTTATTTTTCTCCTTGGTTCTGTTAAATATATTAAAATTATTATATGTTTTAAGGGAAATATTAATTTTAATTTAATTGACATGATATTTTTTAGGTTGAATCCAATTTGAAGGAATTGAGATTAACAATAAGCGGAAAGGACATCGTGCCGATTTGGGAAGGAGAGTTTCAAGAGAGCTTTGGCAAAGTAAAAACTCTTGAATTGGTTAAGGATGAATACGCAAACATTCCAATTCAAATTCTTCACAAATTTAACAGTCTTGAAAAACTTATACTGAAAGTGGGTTCATACGAAGAGTTATTCTCATTGGGAGAAGATGAGGAACACATTGGAGCGCTCACAAAATTAAAAGTTTTAAAACTGCGGGCACTTTTTAATTTAAAGTGCATTTCAAAGCAAGACTCCCGATTGAACTCAATTCTTCAAAATCTTGATCGTCTAAAGGTGATGCATTGTCACAATTTGACTACTTTGTTGCCATCTTTACTGTCTTTCGAAAATCTGAGGATTTTACATTTATTTTATTGCAATGGAATGCAAAACTTAATGTCATCCTCAACAACCCAAAGTCTAGTGCGGCTAGAAGAGTTGGGTATAGGATATTGTGAAATTATGATTGAAGTATTAGCAAATGAGGGAGATATAGAGAAAGGTGAAATTGTTTTTGAGAAATTGGAGAAGTTGTACTTGTTTAATTTAGAAAGCCTCACATGCTTCTCCACCAAGAGTTACACCTTAAAGTTCCCATCCTTGAAAGAATTAGGAGTGAGTGAATGCTCCAAGATGAAGACTTTCTCTGGAGGAGACTTAAGCATGCCAAAGTTACAAGAGTTGAACAATAAAGATTGTTCGGAGAGTGATATTGATACAATCATACAACAATTACAAAATGGTAAGTATTCATTTACTTAACAATATATTTTTTTCATAGACTTTTTCGTTCTACTTCATTGAATTAATACTAATCAATCCTCAATGGTCTTTATTATTGATTTTGTCTTTAGTTAAAATCCCTAAGTGAATCAATTATATACTATCAAGTATATATATATAAAAACTATAATATTACAATTTATGTTTCCTTAAAGTAATTTGTACGTGTTTTAAAAGCATATACTGGAGTAGTTGAGGAAATTCCTCATTTTCTTGATTAATTGATAAATTATGATTAATTTAGAGTCTAAAAATAGCATTCTCTACAATTTTGCTTTTACTAATTAATGTGTTGTTCTTTATGATTACAGACTGTTCAGAATTATGGGAAAGATTCCCATTTGAAGAAGATTAAGGGTTTTAGTTAGACAGAAAGTGTAATGTTCATCAACACACGACACAATCATATGGTAAGTGTGTGGTATTAGATGAGTTGAAATTTCTTTTAAACATAATTCAAAAGAATATATATAAGTTGCCTTCGGAAATTCAATTCAATTGATTATATAAATTTCGAGGTACTGTATATATTCTAAGAAATTATAAGGTTAAATATGATCTTAATTAAACATTTAAGGGACTACATTAACATTCTGTCAGGACAAAATTACAATGATTTAAGCATGTGAGGGAGTTTAGAATATTATCCAAAATATAAATTTATAGGAAGAAAATGTGATGATGCCAAGATGGTGACATCAGGTGTTCTTCAACAGAGTTAGGTGTCTCTTTCCTTGGTGGCTAATGGCGATATCCAGCTAAAGTCAAGTCCTTTCTAGTATTCGGCTGCGTGGCTTCAGGTTACAGTCAATTTCGAACGAGTCGTATCGACCATGTGCGTCCTCTCCCTTCTGTTCTCTGTAACCCTTTCAAAATCGTCGACGGTCCCGCCAATTCAACCGCCGGCAATTTAGGTCATTTTCATCGTTTCAAATACTTATCATTAAAACTAATAGAACATATGTATTAATATTTGTTCATTTTTTAATTTCACAGATGAGATTGCCAAGGTGTTCCCAAATCTGTTTGCAACGATCGGCGAAACTAGTCTCAAATGATGTCGATTACGCTTCAAGCAGATAAGAAGTTGAAAATCGGCATCGTATTTGTCTGGGCTCTAGGCGACAGGTGAACCTAATGTGGTCATATAAGAAGCTGTAATTTTAAAAAGTGATTTGCTTGACATGTTGTTTGAAAATGTGATTTTTGTGTTTCATTGCTATTTACTTGCAGGATCGTGTGAAAGGTAGTATCCGATTTACGAGAGGTTCAACAAGGATCATGAAGTGCAAATACATTGAATGACTCTTGAATCAATTTATCCGAAAAGAAACCTGGTACAGTTTAAATTGTATTTCAACTTGTGTAATTACAAACCAAAGGTTCCTCACCTTTATATCACACAGAGAATCTAGCCTACTTTTTTATGATTACCCTGTCAGTTTTTCAAGAAGGATCAAGTCTATTCCTAGCCATATGTTTATATTCCTTTGGCTTGATGCAAGATGAAAAGAAGCAAATAACATTTTCAGCTAATTTATTTCTCCATTGTGTGCTATCTTAGTTAGATGTCCTAATGTACTCAGTTTTGCTTCTGTTTTCTTCAAAGGTGACAGGAATTTTTGCTCAGTTACTAGTTGGATGATTTTGTTCGCCAGAAAACTTCAGCTTGTATAAGCCAAGAAGATCTGCATATAGCAGAAACGACTGTGAGGGAAACACTTGATTTTTCTGCCTGATGTCTTGGTGTTGGAACCCGAGGAGGTAGGCTTCCTTAAATTTAATTCAAAGTTTTAGTTGTGGCCACCTTATCAATTCCCACAAGTGTATAACCCGAGGGGTACAGAGGTATTTTTTTCTGCCTGTGCAGATACGATGATGGAGGTTGGTAAAAGAGAGGAGGCAGGAATTGTTCCTGGTCCAGATGTAGATACTTACATGAAGGTATCTTTAGTACATTTGTCTAGTTTCAGTCTGATGTTTTGTTCTAAATGCTGTTGGCAGATGTATGAAATGCTCATGCAATGGTTGTTTTAACAGGCAATTTCTGCGAAAGGGAAAAAACAACCCTTCAAAGAGATCATATTCTAAAGGTATTTCCCTCTATTGAAGCTGTAACCATACTTTATTTCGTTGACTTGTATCTGCGCAAATGCTTTAAGTTTATATGTTAACTCTCTTTGTGGCTTCCCAGGTCCTTGGACTTGATATTTATGCTGACACAATTGTGGGAGATGATATGAGAAGAGGCATCTCTGGAGGTCAAAAAAGGAGACTGACTACAGGTAATTTTTTGTAGAAAGGTTGAAAGTTTTAGCATTTTGTACAATGCATCTGCTCCATGTCATCTCTTGGTAGTAATGTTTATGGAATAACTGATTTAGAGGATTAGATGCATTTGATGGTAACCTTAGAAGATCAATTTTTCATTAAATTATGCAGGGGAGATGGTTGTTGGTCCACAAAAGGCCTATGTATGGATGAAATATCAAATGGTTCACAGTTTTTCTTGTCTACAGCAGCTGGTGCATATCATAGATGCTACCGTATTGATTTCACTTCTTCAGCCAGCTCCAGAAACCTTTGAACTCTTTGATGACATCATTTCGATGGCGGAAGGGAAGGTTCTGTATCAAGGATCATGCGATCAAGTTGTAGAACTTTTCAGGGACTGTGGATTCAGGTATCCACAAAGAAAAGGTGTAGCTGAATTTCTTCTGGAGGTAATACATTATAGCTTACAATTCCGTGCTCAAATGTTAGTGGTTCAGCTTTTATATTAATTTTTCTTTTGGCAGGTAATATCTAGAAAAGGTCAAGCACAATACTGGTACCGCACTGAAGATCCTTACCATTATGTTTCAGTTCTGTCAGAATTCAAGGAATCTCCTCTCAGCAAGAAGCTTGATGAGGATCTCTCAGTGTCGTATGATAAATCCAAAAGCCACAAGGATGCTCTTTCCTTCAATATATTCTCTTTCTAAGTGGCAACTACTTAGAGCTTGCATGTCAAGAGAATATCTTTTCTTGAAGAGAAATACTTTTATCTATGTGTTCAAAACAACCCAGGCTCTTCTAAACATTCTATTAATTTTCCTTTCCTTTTTTTTTTTGTTGAGTGATTACTTTTTTTTTTTTTTGTTAAGATGTTGTCTTCTTAAATTACTTTTGCAAAGGCTTGAAAATTTTGAAACGTGTAAAGGAACTTCTTATTACAGATTGTTATCATTGCAACTATTACTGTGACTGTATTTTGCGGACTCAGATGGCTATTGATGTTCTTCATGCAACTTACTACATGGGTGCCCTGTTCTATGGACTCATGATACTTCTCGTTGATCGTATTCCAGAGTTGTCTCTAACTACAGCAAGACTTCTAGTGTTCTTTAAACAGAAAGAATTGTGCTTTTACCTAGCTTGGGCTTATGCAATTCCAACCACTATTTTGAAAATTCCTCTTTCAGTAATTGAATATGTGACCGAGAAGTGATTTTCAATTCCAAAGGCCATGTTTATTAGTGCATTCTATCCTTTCCTACGGAGGTATCCCCCTTTTTTTTTTCCCTAATTTATCTTATTTTATCAATTTATTACGTTTGCATAACCTATTTTTTGATCATCAATTAGTGCCCCAATGTCTAAAGCAAAGTAAAAGAAAATTATTCCATACTTGGAATATAAAGTCGTCAAAAATATGCTTAAATTCACTCTTTAAATTATTTAAAAGTGGTTGCTGTAGAAAGATTCTCATTTTCGGGTGGCTGAGGTTCTAATATTTAATTGATTGCTGTGATTTTAGGCTTCCGTCAGCTCATTCTACTTTTCCCGTGCACCTTACCTCTATATCCATGTTTTGGTTTTTGGCATCAGCTTGCCAGACTCTGGGTGCTGTTATGACAGCTGGTGGTTTTGCAGTATTATTGGTCCTAATTTTTGGTGGTTTTGTTATCACACATTGTGAGGCTACTTGGACCTTCTTCAATTTGATTTCAGAATCATCATCCAAAAGGTAACCTTATGCTTTTGTTATTGGTTCCAGCCACCCTGCCTGGGTGGTTGAAGTGGGGTTTTTGGGTTTCCCCTCTTTCATTTGGAGAGATAGGCCTTTCTGTAAATAAATTTCTTGCTTCTTGGTGGCAAGAGGTGAGCTCTCATAGGAACACTTTCTGGTTCCTCTAATCAAGAAAATTGTGCAACAATCTTGTGAGCTAATGAAACTATTAGTTCTTTTAACTATTTCTTATGTTGACAGCTAGATGGTACTTTTATCTATGTTAAAATCTAGAGAAAGTAACTCATATCCTTTGTGTGCCTCCTAATGTTATTGTGGAAGCTGCCCACAAACACTACCATAGGGACACAAATACTTGAAAGCCGTGGATTAAACTTTGATGAATATTATTTCTGGATAGCATTGGGTGCCTTGTTTGGCATCGCTTTACGTTTCATCATTTGCTTTATCTTGGCCTTAAGTTTCTTAAAGCACAAGTTCATCTGGTTGTCATATATTATCTTAAGTAGAATAAATGCTACTCTGGTTTGTTCACCCAGCTGAATGCAAATGCAGTTCCTGGATCATCTTGTGCAAGGATTTCGCAAGAAAAGTTGCCCAAGATTCAAGGAAGTCAAGATTCCAATAATGGTAAACTTGAAGAAAAGTCTAAGAATTCTCCTACGAAAGGTGAATTTAACTTCTTACTTTCAGTTCAGATTGTTGTCCATTTTTGTTCCAGTTGTATTTGTTTCACTTTAATGTTCGACAGTATTTTCTATACTGTCTTATCTTAATTAAAAGGTGGGATGGTCTTACCAGATAGTCCTCTTAATCTTACAAATCTATGGTAAATCCATATTTCATATACATATGAACGAGAATGACACTTTGGTCTTCAATATATTTGTGCTTTGCCAAGTCTTTAATCTATTCAATGCAAGGAAGCAGGAAAAAGAAAAAAGTCTTTGAGGGAGTTCACAAGAACAAGTTGTTTTGGGGATCTTTGGGATTACCATTGTTCTTCAAATAGTGATTCTAGAATATCTGAAGAGGCTTGGAGATGGAGAGAGGCTGAATTGGGGCCGGTGGGAGCTTGTATTGGAACTGCATTTGCCTCTTTGCTAATTGGTTGGGTATCAAATTGCGTACCTGTCCCATAAAAATCAATTTTCAGATGAAAATATTACAACGTAATTGTAAAGCACCACTCTTTACTTCATTACTCTGTTGACATGATCACATCAAAATTTTAAGTCAACGGGGCATAAGAAGCATCGTAATCTCACCAGTTGAAGCATCTAGGGGTGTTGGAAATAATTTTCCACGGCAAGAAGCATACCATCTGCTCTATAAAATCAATAACATCTTCTGCTATGCAAAATAATCATAAAACCTTTCTAGCTAGGTTCTTATACCTGCATCCCACACGTCTAAGTATAATTGTCCCTGTTGATGGATATGGCCTAATGTCAAATGTAACACCAAGAAAATCTGTGATGCTTCTGAGTGTTTCTATTTCATATGGCGACAGCTTTCCAACACGAACCTTCAAAACATCTAGTTTACACAATGCACAGAGAAGAAGTAACAAACCCTACAAACATAACATAACAGCTATTAATGTCAGGTGATATAACCGAAATATAACTAACGGAACACATCACTGAGACATAGTATTTCATTTCTTTTTCCACCTGTTTTCTCTTTGTTCCCTCTCCTTTGTATCAGTAATAGGAATTAAAGCTAAAACGTGAGCAAATCCTACAAAAATTATTGCAAGCCTTAAACCACATTGCTATGATCTTGAAGGCACCACAAAGTATTAAAATGCTAGCTTAACTAGGATAATATTTCAGCTTTATTTTGCAAATAATAAACATTGTCGAAGATATATATGAACCCCACTTTATACTAATAGCCACAGTAATTGTCAAGCTGAACACAACGTTTTTATGGTATATACTTTTCTGAAAGAACTCAATTTATGAAAAAAGAAGGTAAGGAAAACCCTTTGTATTGCATCTGAAAATAGGGTGTAGTTCTACTACAAAGGTAGATGGTTTGGCAATATGGCTATTCCTAATATTTTGAGAGGATAATAATTTGGCAATATGGCTATTCCCAATATTTTGAGAGGATAAGCTATTCCACATTATATAATGAAAAAAAAACAAGGGAAAGGAAGGTTTATGATCTTACTATCGCATTCTTCAAGATAAGTCCTCCAACAATCAAAATAATGTAAGACAGGCTGAAAAGTTATTAGAAAAAAAAAAAAAAAAAAGGAGAGTACATCCCATTAACCTTGCTTCTTGGAATGCTATGGAACCAAAATTTGGAAAAAAAATAAATAAATAAATAAAGGAACTAGTTATCAAGGTCGAGGGGAGACAACAAAAATTAGATTTAAAAAGGCATGTCATATAAACCAAACGGTTCCCATGAAAAGACCACAAGACAGGAGGGATGGAAGAAGTTGAGAATAAGCCCAAAGTCATAAATGATGTCTCAGGGTTCTAAATTCCTAAGTCAAATTCGAATCATTCAATTCCGATCAAGAGGCAAAACCCAGAAATGGAAAGAGATTCTTCAAAATATTTCATCAAAATAAAGAGGAAAGTCAAAAGACGTACAAATACTGGAATCATTTATAACACAAACCTGGTGTGTCAAGTCTACAACTCCCCCTTTCTACATCTCTTCAAGAAGAATTTAAGCAATTTCCTCGCCAACATTCTCCAGCGGCATCAACTTCTCATTCTTATCATTATTTGCCTTAAAGTATCGAGGTTTCTATACTATCTACTAACTCTTGATAAATTACATCTATCATATTCATGTGCAAATTTTCCGTATACAAATTATAATATTTGGGCCAAAAATACGGCCTAATGATACAATACATGATATTTGGGCCGAAAACATAATTCATATGACCGTATCGAATATGAATGGAAAGTCCAAATTTACATGGGCTGAAATCAAGTTTTCATCTTAAGAGATAATTCATAAATTAAACTCATAACTTTTTGTTAGTTATCGACCCGTTAGAAATCTGATTTTTGGCTGGACAAAATTCAAATCCATGACTAATGGTTAATAAAAAATATATTAAAAAGATATAAATAAATCATAACCATATATTATCTTTAATACATGTATCATAAAATATTTAGAAGCTAAGAGAGATAAGAAGATGATCATAATTCATTCATTAATTACGGAGAAATAATATCGATAGATCAAATGAATTAATTAAAAGAAAAAAAAAGGATTTATATCTCCTACGGCATTGTTATAACTAAGGGCAATATTTATTTTCTTCAAAACCTTTTCTAGCAAAGAAGCAGAAGAGATGTGAGCTTCCAAGAAAAGCAGTACACGCAACTATTCTTATATTTTAGGGAAGTTGAACAGGAATTTTCATTTAGTATGCTGTAGACTTTTCTTTAACTAATCTATTGTGACAAAAATGGTTTGGCCCTTTCAACTTTTTGGTAGACTAGCACTTGTTTGTTTCTATTTATCTATTATTTTACTCTTGAAAGGGAATTCAATGAGAGTGGAGAAAAAAATTAGAAATGTTTAAACTCTAGAATTTTGATCGTTAACTAATTATTGACTACAGAAGTCTTTTACTAGTTATTGTAACATGAAATTAATACAGAAAGAGTTCTATGTAAGTTGTTTTTATTTTCCAAATTTTATTTATTCTTGAGCATTGGAGAGTTTACTCTGACACCAAAGAGGCAAAGACTTTATAATTCACTGTGAAATGTAAAAGGATTTTTTTTTTTTTGGAAGAGTTACAGCTTGCTGAAGTGGCCGATGGTCAAGTTAAAGCAGGAATAGCTACTGAATAAGCAAAGTCACTTGCTGGAGAAAGAGTATGTGTAAGGTATTGATGTTAGTAGTAACATTATAAGTAACATTATAAGTCTTTCATATGTTTGTTATAATGTCAAGCTCAGCAAGCAATTACAATTAGTTGCTGCTTCAACTCATGTCTGCTGTTAGACCTATCATTTTTTTTTTAATACTTCCCTCTCATATATATATATATATATATGACTGTTAAGTACAATATAATTTGTTTACCCTAACATAAATTTCTACAGACAAATAGTATAAATTTCTGGTATGGATGTTAGGAGCAACAGTATAAGTCTTTCATATGTTTGTTATAATGTCAAGGTCAGCAAGCAGTACAATTAGTTAATCAATTTAGTGTTTCTTGGGAGTGATATGCATTTTTTACAACAATAAACGGAAAATTCATTCAACGTAGAATAATTAGCACCTACACCAAAGACTTTTCAAGTCATTGTGATTTTGTATAGGGATTTGTGAATTGTCTCACAATAACTTTTGATTTTTTAAAGATATAAAATTTCTTGCTTACTTTTCCCTGAAAAATGAGTGTGTGGACCAAAGAAAACAAACTGGTCCAAATGAGTGTGTGGAGTGTGGACCAAAGGTATAGCCTTGGAGTCCTTAAAATCAAATTATAATATTTTTTCAATTATAGACTTATTATAATAAACTGACCTTTTTCCCTTGTTTGATTTTTAATTTGTGAACAAGAATCTTCCAGCAATTTTTATTTGAACTCTTCTTCAACTAGGCTAGTGTAACGAAAATGGTTCTGTCCCTTTCAAGTTCTTATTTAATTATTGATCAGTTCTTTTTTCTTTTGAAGAGAAATGGGATTGATGAAAAGTGGCCGATACACTTTCCAGGTAACTGCATGTGCTGGCCGATGGTACTTTATTATATACTGCTTAATACCCAAAGAAAAATATCAGATAGCAAACAATGGATGTTCATCATCTGGTTCTGGTGTTGTTGCAGATCAGTTTCTTACTCTTGCCAATCAAAGCTTCAACGTTATGTCCACGGTTTTGTGGTAACGTCAGCATAAATTATCCCTTTGGAATCTGAGATGGCTGCTACATGGATAAGGGGTTCGAAGTAACTTGCGACAATGGAAAACCTTATTTAAGTAGCATCAGTCTCGAACTATCGGAAGGTTTTTATTATCCAAGCTATACGATTGGCGTCAAGTTTCCTGAAGTTTCTTTGAATAGTACTGTGACAAGAGGCATTGATCTGTCAGGAAGCCCCTGTTCCTTTTCAACTATGAAAAATAGCTTCATTTCGGTTGGTTGTGACAGCTATGGGAGTGGCAACCAGAATAATTTGAATACTACTGCATGTCAGTCTTTTTGTACTTGCGATCCTAATCAAAATGTTGCTGGTTGCTGTGACGTGATCTGCACCCTTCCCACAAATCGTACATTTAATAATACTGCAAGTATATCAAACTTTTATTCTGAAAGAATTGGCCAGAATTGCAGTTTTGCCTTCATGGTGGACCAAGAATGGCTGCAGTCAAACTACCTAACAAATCCATCTGTTTTGAGAGGTAAAGAACCAATTCCTGCTAGGCTAGAATGGGGAATTTATAAAGTGACATGTGTGGAACTGTATAGTTCACACTATACAAGTTGTAATGCAGATGATTACTGCATAATACACTTAAGCTCAAACCATATTTGTGTTTGTGATAATCAAATGTCCGACAGATTCCAGGGATGTACAGGTACATATATCTATTAATTCAAACCCTGAGGAACTACTGCAGATTACGGTAAGGGAAGATTGGTAGCATGATGTAATTTGATATTATTGTTTTCTGTTTGTACTGCAGGTGACTTGATTTGTAATACCAAGAGCGGCTACAATTGCTCAGCGAAATGTCCTTCTGGCTATACATCTTATTCTTATGACAGTCAAGACACTAGATGCTATTCATCAAGAAGCTTTACTGATATATTGATAAAGAAATCCCGGGTCAAATTATTTACTATCGTAGGTACGCCTATTGTGTCCCTTTTGTTTTCATTATATATGCAAATCTTTTATCTTTTGTTATAAGAATAAGGGGCTTTTCTTGACCCCTGAGATTTAATCAAATAACAAAGGTCCCTCTGATATTTTAGAAATAACAAAAATTGCTTTATTGTTAGTGAGCCGTTAATATACTGTTAGAATTTATAACATGATTGTTAATAAAGATTTACCTAATTACCCCTCTATTGTTTATTTTAACAAAAAAAAAAAAATATATTAATGGAAAAAGGATTTCTATTATTTCTATCGCAGGAGGATATTTTATAATTAATCATACCTTAAGGGGATTATTGTTATTAACCCTTAAAAATAATAATAATGAAAAACAAAACTATAGTACAAAATTAAATTACTATAATAGTCAACGCAGAAGTTCTTTGCGTTAGATTTTGTAATAACAAAAAATTTTCATTAACGAAATCGTTAGGAATTGTACTATTATAAGTTAATCAATGTTTATTTAATTCTCCTCCAACTGTTTATTTTAGCACCTAAAACTTAACGGTGGAGTTTTTTATATTTCATAAACCTTAAAAGGGATTATCGTCATTAACTCTATATTCAATTATCTTTTCTTTTAAATAGTTTCATGCATGTGCAATGAAAAACTTGGTACTACATACTTATATATCCTTAAGTTGTCCAGGATGTTGTGCTGGGCTTGGTACATTGTTACTCGTCATCGGAATATGGTGGTTGTACAAGTTGATAAAAAGAAGAAAAGCAATCAAGTTGAAGCAGAAATTCTTTAAAAGAAACGGCGGTTTATTACTACAACAACAACTATCTTCCAATGAAGTTAACATTGAGAAAACAAGATTGTTTACTTCAAAGGAATTGGTTAAGGCCATTGACAACTACAATGCAAATCGAATATTGGGTCAAGGAGGCCAAGGGACAGTGTACAAGGGAATGTTAGCAGATGGAAAAATCGTAGGTATTAAAAAGTCCAAAGTAGTGGATGAAAGTAAAATTGAGGAATTCATTAATGAAGTGGTGATTTTATCTCAAATAAATCATAGAAATGTGGTTCAATTACTAGGATGTTGCTTAGAGACAGAAGTTCCTATTTTGGTTTATAAATTCATTCCTAATGGAACTCTCTTTCAATATATACATGACCACAATGAGGAGTTTCCAATCACATGGGAGCTACGCAGACGCATAGCCATAGAAGTTGCAGAAGCTCTATCCTATCTACATTCAGTTGCTTCTATACCAATATATCATCGAGATATCAAGTCAACAAACATACTTTTGGATGATAAATATCGAGCAAAAGTATCAGATTTTGGGACTTCAAGATCTGTTACAATTGATCAAACTCATTTGACCACTCAAGTACAAGGGACTTTTGGATATGTAGATCCATAGTATTTTCAATCAAGTCAATTTACTGATAAAAGTGATGTTTACAGTTTTGGAGTAGTTCTTGCTGAACTCTTAACAGGACAAAAGCCGATTCGTTCAACCAATGACTTTGAAGAAGATAGAAGTTTAGTCACATATTTTCTTCGAGCAATGGAAGAGAATAGTCTATTCAAAATCCTTGATGCTCGAGTTTTGAAGGAAGGTGAAAAAGAACAGATTATGAGTGTTGCTAATGTCAGGAGAAGATGTTTGAACTTAAATGGAAAGAAGAGACCTACAATGAGAGAAGTAGCATTTGAATTAGTGGTGAATATTAGAGCATCGAATGGAGCTTCAGTCTTGCAACAAAACTATGATGAGATTGATTTTGTTGATAATGAGATAACATGTCCTGGTTCATCTTTGAGTAGTACTGGATCATTTTTAAACAGTGTCACTTTAGATGTTGACCCTCTGATTTCTAAGAAGTGTTAAACAGAGGGAATAGTTTTTTTTATCATGTATTTCATTCTCTGAGTATATTTTTGTTATTTCTGCAATATATTTTACTTGTATCATTTATTAACTAGTAAAGTTGTTTCGTGATTATAAAGTTCAGTAATGAGATTTTTGATCAGATTGTAAGTATAACTTTCATGGTACAAGCAAATTTAATAACTGCCCATACAATAGCCAATAAACCAATGGTTGTATGCAAGAAAATAAGCGCATTGGGTTTTTGGTTTTCACTTTCAGCTTGTCCAACTGATTGGAGTCTTGCGTTGCTACCTATTTCTGTGATGTTATTTGTGACAAGGCAACTGATTGAATGATAAACTTATTTGGGCTCAAGTCTTTTCGGGTTAATCACTTAGACCCACATATATTACTAGCCTAACATCTTCTTTCTAGTCCATATATATTAGCCCAAGTATTTAGCCCAAATATTACGTCCTGTATCTAAATTAAACTTATAAAAATGGCTCATTTATCAAGGCGATGTTAGATAAATATTTGTTGCGGAAGGTGATAGATGAAAAGGTCCCATGAGCATTATAAAAACCATAAGCATTATAAAAAGGAATGACCCCTTGCCTTTTTGTACCATTCTCTTTGAACAATCTTCTCTCAATTTTCTTAGTTAGTGTTGAGCTATCTCGTACTAAACAAACAAGAAGCATTTTTGTTTGAGGTTTCCAATAGCAAGCAGCAAGCACAATTGAAAGATTAGAATACAACTACAAATACTATTACAATTTATGAATCACTTTTGGTTTATATTTGAGTTAATGACAATAATCCCCCTGAGGTATGGTATAATAACAAAATCCTTTTGAGGTTTATAAAATGTTAGAAATCCCTCTATAATTAAGTTTTAAGTGTTTAAATAAACGGTAAGAAAATAATTTGGTAATATTTATCGACAATATACTTAGCACACTACTCATTTTTATTTATTGTAATGATGAAAAAATAAAGAGATGAATTGGCTGCTCATAATCATTTGCTGGTTAATGTGGTGTAATTCCAAATGTTCATTTTGTTATACTCAGGGCAATCAACAACAAGATTATCCCCCTATAATTTCATGGAATAGCCAAGGTGCCAAAACCTTTAATTTTAGGTATGATAATAGTAAATTAGACCCGAGTTCTAATAATAATAGATTAGCTAGGGTCAAATATCTTTTATTAAATTTTTAGTTGTTGTTTCAAAAGTGACTGAATTGAGTACGTAGTAGGGAACATAGAAAAGAAAGTTAGGAAGAAAAATATATATTCTTGAAAAAAAATTGATGCTTTAAATTAAAAAGCATTACATAGGACCAACACATGGTTCATGAAATAGTACATTTTGTTTTAGTTCTATTTCATAACTTTTCTTTTACATATATATTATATATGGGTAAAATTGCACTGACATCAGCACCACCAATCAAAATGAGCTGTCAGTTTCATCAATCAAAGTTTAGCAAGAGCTAAAGGATAAAATAACCTTAGCTTTCAAGACCAAATCGACCTAAGAGCATTTATATCAATCATATCCCGTTTTAAGATATGAATTAAGGAATGGTCTCAACATATCAAAACAACTTGCAAAAACACTCATTACATTGAATTCACAAGTATAAATGGACACCTCTCCTCATGAGAACGAGGGGCTAAATATATACGAGCTAGGCATATTTTTGAGCTTCAACCATTATTTTTCTCTGTAAAACAAGCATTTCCATCAATCAAAATTTAGCAAGAGCTAAAAAACAAAATAATCTTAGTTGTCAAGACCAAACCGACCTAAGAGCATTTATATCAATCCTATCCCATTTTAAGATAGGTGTAGTAAAAAATAGGGTTATTAACAAAACTGATTTCATCAAAACAATGAATGAGCAAACTCAACAATCAACTTATACAAATTAATAAGCAATCAATTCAGGGATCTTTGGGATTACCATTGTTCATCAAATAGTGATTCTAAAATATCTGAAGAGGTTTGGAGATGAAGAGAGGTTGAACTAGGGCCAATGGGACCCTGTATTGGAACTGCGGTTGCCTCTTTGCCAATTGGTTGGGTATCAAATGCGTACCTGTCCCATAAAAATCAATTTTCAGATGAAACTATTAAAATGTATAGCACCACTCTTTTCAGATATCTCAGGTGGAAGAAACAAAGCTGTAAATTACCTCAGGTGGAAGAAACAGAGCTGTAAATTACATCAATATAATCTTTTCACTTATTTATATTTCGTAAGTTCCATTCAAGCTTGTGAAAAAGACAGCCCACAAAAGAATTTGGTTAAGTTATTTATCTCAGAGCATGATTCTATAGTACAATTTTATCGAAACAAAATTCGATAGTAATCTCACCAATTGAAGCATCTAAAGCCACTGGAAATAACTTTCCACAGCAAGAAGCATACCATCTGCTCTATAGAATCAATGACATCTTCTGCTATGTGAAATAATCATGAAACCTTTCTAGCTAGGTTTTCATATACGCATCCCACACATCTAACTTTCCCTGTTGATGGATCAGGTCTAACGTCAAATGTAACACCAAGAAAATCTCTGATGCTTCTGAGCATTTCAGCTTTATTTTGCAAATAATAAACACTGTTGAAGATATATATAAGAACCCCACCTTATACTAATAGCCAGACTAATTGCTGGACACAATTGTACTAATGTCAGAATAATTTAAATACTACTGTCAGTCTTTTTGTACTTGCAATCGTAATCAAAATGTTGCTGGTTGCTGCAACATGATCTGCACTCTTCCTACAAATCGTACTCTTAATGATACTGGAAGTATATCAAACTTTTATTCTGAAACAAATGGCCAAAATTGGAGTTTTGCCGACCAGGTTCTATCTTCATCAAATACAACATCACGGCTAATGACAATTTTATTGGTGATAGGATTGTACAATTTTTACGCGTTCAAGTGATCACTAACACCAAGAGTATGCTCACTAATTCCAGTTGCCTCTTCTTCCGTTAGTTGGATATCATCATTAACCACCGTGCCTTCTTCTTCTTTTTTCTTTTGCTCTAGATCCTCAATCACCCTTAACCATGAAGCAGCGTTGTATTTTCTAGTAGACAACAAACCAGCCACCACACATATTGAAAGAGGTAGACCACCACATTTCGCAAGATTTTCTTCTAGAGCTCTTCCTGAGAAAATACTTTCCTTCTTTCGTCTCTGCTGACCTTCTTTAAGAAAAAGCTCCAACTCTCTTCGTCAGTTAGTGGGCTTTGTGGGAGAAGATGAATCGATGGACCAATAGGGGAGGCTATATTTGGGTCACGGCAGTTACATTGGGGTCGTGGAAAATTAGGATCACCCTGCTACCATTTGATGCGGTTAGAAAGACGACTTTGAGTTTCTCTCAAATATCAGATGTATGAACATCATCCAAGACGATCAGATACGTTTGGGTATTCAGTAAATTAGCAAGCTTTTCCTGCAATGTGCAAGTGCCAATTTCTCTTCATCCTCAATCTGCGTAACCTGCTCCAATATCTTAACTAAGACATTTTTCTCTTTAAACAATTTAGAAACAGAAACCCAAGAACTTTTTCTTTATTTCCTAATGGTTGTAAACATTTTTCACTAGAGTTGTCTTGCCAGAGCCTACCACACCCACCACTGACATTAGAGGCTTGTCACCAGTAAGAATTAATGTTCTTAAATGCGAACGTTCAGAATAGAAACCAACAACATCCTCTTCATCTGAAACTTCTGGTACTGTGGTCTCAACACCATCAGTGAAATATTGGCTTTGCTTGTCACCAGTAGGAACCGATATTCTTAAATCCGAAACTTCAGAAGAGCAACCAACAATTTCGTCTTTAACTGAAACTTCTGGTCCAGTGATCTCAGTACCATCAATAAAATCTTGGCTGTGCTTGTCACCAGTAGCAAGTAATGTTCTTAAATCTATTACTTCATAACAGAAACCAACAATATCTTCTTCATCTGAAACTTCTGGTCCAGTGATATCATCACTGAAATCTTGGCTTTGGGATCTTGTTGACTTGTTGCATTGCGCACAAATTCCCTACAGGACGTTGCATTTGGAACAGGAGGACTCCCTAGCTTTCTGTTATCAGCTTCAGAAAAAGTGAGAATCACCCGACTACCATTTAATGAATTTGGTAAAACAAACCTGACAAGATTTCCAAATATTAGGTGTCTTAGGATTGAACAAAACCACTAGATATCTCTTCCAAATTAAGAAATTGTGAAGCTTTTGTCATATTGATGTTTGAGGCAACCACCATTCCTCATTTGCTCCGATAAAACTTTCCATCATTTTGGTGGGAAGTTCTGTTTCTCCAGTCAATTTAGAAACGTCAATCCTGGCATGGCACTAAAATTGCTTCTTGACATCTACACTGCTGTAAATCTTCCATAGCCGACTTATATTGCGAGGGACTAAGGCAACGTCCCTCATGAGAAAAAGTGACGAATCTCGGTCAAGGATTAACTTTTTTAACTGCTCTTTAGTCTTTGGTATATCCCCGGTACCAGCACTAGAAGTTGTTGTTATGCAACGGAAACATAAACTCTAATGCTAGCTATTGAATATGATAATAACAAGTAGTAAACATAAATAAATCGCCAAAATTAAATGCAAAAATAAAGAATACCAGGAATTAACGAGGTTCGGTATTGAAACTTACGTCCTCGGGCGCTACAAAAGAAAACTCCACTATCTCCAAAACATTACAAACTTTTGGGCAATACAACAAATACCCAAAACAAAGTGGAGATACAACAAAACTTGCAAACTAAAGGGTCCTTAAAGAAAGAACCCTAAACAAAAGAAGTATAATGGAATTACAACTTGAGATACAAATAACAATGATTTAGGTCCTTATATATAGGCCCCAAAAGTTTCTCATTTTTCATTCCCAAGCAATGTGGGACAACCTAACATTTGGCATATTATTATAAGTCCATAAACCTTTTTCCATTATCACTTCTACCCCATGTAATTTGCTAAATGAGCCATTTTTCCAACAAATCTCCACTTGGCGAATTAGCAAACCTTCAAAGTTTTGTATTCTTCTGTCAAATTTTGCAACACCTTCAAATGCCCCAAAAGGTACAGTCAAGCTCGTAGGATGTTGATCAAGTTCAAACAATAAATGAACTTGACCCTTGTCACTACTGAAGTCAACATGTCTGTAGGATTATCTTCTATTCCAATCTTCTAGAGAGTCATTTTCCCATTCTCAATATAATCCCACACAAAAACTAAACCAATATCTAGAGTACATAAAATATACTGTAGAAACCATTTCACAACTTGCAAATGTCCTTTACCAGGATCATGCATATGTCTACTCACCATACTAACTGCTTATGAAATATCAGGCCTTGTGTACCCATTGCCCATCATACATTGATCAAATCGCTTATACCACTGTCTTGGTGACTGCTTCAAACTATATAACGATTTCTTCAATCTGCAAACCCAAGTTTTCTTTCCAACAACCCTATAATCATCTAGCTGAGTCTTGTAGATTTCCTCTTCCAAACTACCATGTGAAAACACGATTTTCACATCCAATTGAACTAGTTCAAAATCAAACTATGCCACCAAGGTTAGCAAAATTAGAATGGAAGAATACTTTATCACTGGAGAAAACACTTCACTGTAATCAAATCCTTCCATTTGAGCGTATCCCTTTACTACCAACCTAACCTTGTGCCGAACATCTTCTCTATTAGGAAATCCTTTCTTCTTTGCTTACACTCATTTGCACCAAATCGCCTTCTTATGTAGGGATCACATTTCATCATTCATGGCTGGTTTCCATGATTTACAATTTGAACTCCTAATTACTTCTTTATAAGTAGTTGGAATATCATCACCTACAATTGGAAGTGAATAAGCCACCATCTTAGCGAAACCAGCAAGCTTGCAAATTTCTCGTCGTGGCCTATTGTATGCCATCGATTCCTGTTGCTGAGGAGATTCTTGGGGTAAAATCTCATTTTCATCTATAGTATCCACATTAGTCACCTCAGAATCACTTTCTGTCTCGTGGACACTATCTAGTTCAACTGTTGTTTCAAACTCCACCTGCTGCCGAGTATGCTCCATACACATATGCCACAGTTTGAGCATTTCTGAATCTGCATCCTCTTGTATGCATCGCATTGCTGCTTCCAATAACTGTACTACCATTATAGTAATACAAGTTGTTTCTCCTTGTGTCTTTCATTACCACAAGAGTGCCTGAAGAAACTTTTAGAATTCCATCTCGCATATTCACCGTGAAGCCTTTAGATTCCAAGGCTCCCAAAGAGATGAGATTCTTTTTCAACTTGTACATACCGAACATCTTCGAGTTCTAGTTGAGCCATCATGATTCTTCAACCGAATTGAACCTATCCCAATTGTTTTACAAGCATCATCATTGCCCATATAAACAACTCCACCATCAAGTTCTTCAAAATTAAAGAACCACTCCTTGTGGGGACACATATGATAGGTATAACCTGAATCCATAATCCACTCATTTGTTCCAGAGGTGGATGGTAGGCTAACTAGACAGAAATCTGACTCATCCTTTTCACGCTCAACAACGTATGCATCAGAAGCAGCTTTGCCCTCTTTCTTTTGCAACTTCGGACAATCTTTCTTCCAATGCCCTTTCTCACGACAAAAGGCACATTGATCCCTATTGAGTTTTCCCTTTGAACGAGATCTCCCTCTTCTCTCCTTCTTACGACTCTGATTTTGACTCCGCCTTCTTGCTACAAGAGCTTCTGCTGACTCATCTCTATTCTCCTTCTAATCATTCTTCCGAATTTCATAATTGGACAGAGCAGAACAAACTTCTTCAAAGGACAATTTTTCTTTCCCATAAAGAAGTGTAATACTAAGATAATCCAACTCATCTAGAAGAGATCCAATTAGCAACATAGCCTTATGTTCATCTTTGAATGTTTCATCCAAATTTAACAAATCAGCAATTAATCTATTAAATGTATCAATATGGCTACTGACATTCGTACCTGGTCTCAACTGAAGATGAAACAGTTTTTTCATCAAATAGAACTGATTCTCATTACTTCTCTTCATGTATTTGTTTTCCAGCGCCTTCCATAACTTATTGGCAGACGTCTCTTTCATGAATGGATATTTCTGCTCTCTACAAAGACATGAGCGAATCATCCTACACGCTTTTACATTCAACCTCACCCAGTCTTTCTCATAGACATCTTCTAGTTTTTCCTCCTCCAGAACGATATCTAGATCCTGCTAATACAAACTATTCATTACCTCACTCTGGCACAAGCCAAAATTATTTTGGCCATCAAATTTTTCAACATCAATTTTTGCATTTGAAATCGTTATCATCTTTACTGGTGCAGATGGTGGTGCCGCGGGCGGTAATGCCTCGGACGATGAATCCTCGGACAATGATGCCATTTATGCCTTGCTTAATTGGCTTGGTAAACAAAGTTCCCAATAACCAAGCTCCACAAATTATTATATTTAATAGCTAACCAACAAATCAACAATAGCCCTAGGTAGTAGTAAGTGCTGAAATAATTAAATACGCACCAGAAAAATTCCTAGGAAGCAATGGAGGGGTCACAAATGGTCCCACTTAAAATCCAATCTCCTTGGACTTTTATCGTCTTTTTGACAGAATTTTCCTAGACATGCATATAACCATACAAATAGCTACTCACTGTCCTAAACCTAGGCTCTGATACCACTTGTTATGCAACGGAAACATAAACTCTAACGCTAGCTATTGAATATAATAATAACAAGTAATAAAGCATAAATAAATAGCCTAAATTAAATGCAAAAATAAAGAATACCAGGAATTAACGAGGTTCGGTATTGAAACCTACGTCCTCGGGCGCTGCAAAAGAAAACTCCACTATCTCCAAAACATTACAAACTTTTGGGCAATATAACAAATACCCAAAACAAAGGGGAGATACAACAAAACTTGCAAACTAAATGGTCCTTAAAGAACGAACCCTAAACAAAAGAAGTATAATGAATTACAACTTAGGATACAAATAACAATGATTTAGGTCCTTATATATAGGCCACAAAAGTTTCTCACTTTTCATTCCCAAGCAATGTGGGAAAAACTAACATTTTGGCCTATTACATATAAGTTCCTAAACTTTTTTCTATTATACTTCTACCCCCATGTGATTTGCTAAATGAGCCATTTTTTCCAACAGTTGTCGGCACCGTGATGATTAGCTGATTCATGAAAAAGCGAATCTCTAAGCTGAAACGAATTTTCAGTTTTGATAACCTCAACAAGTTGATGATAGACCGAAAAGACTTAATGAAATCCTTCTTTGTCTCCAATCCTGTTCGGAGGCGGAAGGTGTCTACGGTCTGCCAGATAAACATTTTCCAGAAAGTTGATCTTCCAGTCATCAATTTTCAGAAGACTTCCTTGGTCATCCCCTGAACCTTCGAAGATTTTCAGCGACTCTTTTAGCTTCTTGATGTACTGAGATACTCTTGACTTCACTTGCTCATCTCCAATTTTTAAATCAAGAAGCTGATCTTCTAGTTTCTTTATCACAAGGAAAATGGTTATTTTGGTAGCCGTGGATTGTCCACCTGATTTTAAGAAGTAACAGATCCGTTATAGATATGCAGAATTTCAGATCTACAATTTGTGTTAATTTCATTTAGCCCCTGAGAGAGAGCTAAATTTAACCCCCCCACAAAAGTACACCCCTGCCCTGACGTTAATAACTTAAAATGGTATTAAAAAAGGTCAATTGAAGTAAACTAAACAGGGTTATTTGCGTCATTTCAAAATATTAACCCCTTGAATAAAGGGGTATTATGGTCTTTTTGAAATTAAAAAAAAAGATTCTCCCTTCCTTCTCCCTATTCCCCTTTCTCTCTTTCCCCTCTTTCTATTTGATTCTCTTTTCTCCCAACCGTGAGCTCATAAGGATAGATATTGAAGATTTTTGGGTTTTTGTTTGCGAATTTGTGGTGATTGATGGAGTTGTATAGGTTGGTGGCCGGATTCACGGAGTTGTGTCTGTTGATGGCCGGATTCATGGAATTCGTATGTGTTAATGGTCATTTTACATTATAAAACCTTATTTTAATTCAGTATCCAACACCTTTTTTGCTTTAACAAAACATAACTTACTATTTATGAGACCCAATGACTTTTGCCATCACTCTTTGCAACCATTTACTCCTCCAGGAAACGCTTGGCTTATTTCTATCTTCCCCTTATTTCTTAGTTTCACCATTTCCTAGTTGTCCTGCTATTATCTCTGTTTTATTTTTATTTACTTTCGCTCCCTTCTGTTTTCAGACTAATAAAAAAACAAAAAAACAAAGGTTGAAAATGGCCGAGGCAATCGTAACCCCTATCACAGTTCTTGTTTGGGAGGTTGGAAAGTTGCTGGTTGCTCCGATCGGCAGTCCGTTTATGTACTTGTTCAAGTACAAAAGGAACATCTAAATTCTCGAAGTACAAGTTAGGAGGCTGAAGGATGCAAGAGACGAAGTGGAAGCTAGGGTCGTTTATGCTGAAAGAAACCTGGAAAAGATCAATCAGGATGTTATCGATTGGCTAGCAGATGTGAACTCCGTCATTCTTGAAGCAGAGAAATTGATTCAAAAGCAAGAAAACGACACGCGACGGTTCAACAAGTTGTGCTCCAACTTGATAACCCGCTACAAGGACGGCAAGAAAGCATATAAAATTAGGTGGACTGGTGTCGAATCAATGCTTTGGCACGAAATCAACTTTGAAGGATTTGGCTATCCTAATAATCTACATGAGACACGGCTGGCTTTGAAGAAAGATTATTTGGCTTTCGAATCAAGAAATTCCACTATGAAGAATATATGGGTTGCTTTAAATGATGCAAAAATAGACATGATTGGGGTTCATGGGATGCATGGTCTTGGCAAAACCATGCTGGTGCAGGAAGTTGGTTGGCAGGCCAAGAAACACAAGTTCTTTGACGAAATGGTTTTCATAGAGGTAACAGAAACTCCGGATGTAAATAAGATTCAAACAGAAATTGCAGATAAATTAGGTCTACAATACGATAAAGAGAGTGAAAGAGCAAGTACGTTATATGAAAGATTGAAGAACAGTAACAAAATCCTTTTAATTTTAGATAATATTTAGGAAGATCTCGATTTGACGACTATTGGGATTCCTTCCGGATCTGACCGTGGGGGTTGTAAACTACTGCTCACAACAAGAAAAGTAGACATGTTGGAAACTATGGATTGCACAATTAAAATTTTCAGGATGGGTTTTCTAACTAAAGAAGAAGCTTGGAGACTATTTAAGAAGATTACGAGTAATTAAATGATAGAATTTTTACTTTTTCGTTTTTGCCTTTCAACATTTTATCACTTATTTTTATAGTCTTGGCCCTTTTATATCTTTTGAAAAGTTTTATTCAATTTTAATTTGTTCACACATAATTTCTTCGTGCTGGGTTGTGGTTTGATGTGAATCCTAGTTAGTAAATACGTGTACGGCAAAAAAACCGTACGGGAATTTTACGGGTATAATACGGCAAACGGTGAAAAATACGTTTATAAAAATTCGGCCATAAAATTCGGATACGGAAAAAATACGATTCGGGTATATACGGGTTTAATACGGTGTATTATCAATAATACGTTTTGAAAAATACGGTAATATCAATCTTAGTTTTAACATTTTTATGGACTACCTGGTTAAAATCAATATAATATTTCAAATACAAAGTATTCAATTAACCAATAACACAAATACACAATATATAAATATAACTAATATTCAAATTATAGTCTCCAACTCAAACACAATCATAATAAAATCAATTATTTATAAAAATTACAAATACACCCTACAGTCAGTTTACAAAAATTACAAATGAATCAAGTAAAAGTTAAAACTTAAAAGTATATATTTTATTAAATTTTCTCTCTCCTTTCTCTTCTCTTTCATTTTCTCGTTCTTTGCAAAACTTTCTTCTCTCTTTCTTCTGTAAGTTTCTTCTCTTCTTTCTCTTTCTTTGTTCCACCTTCTCTTCAGTCTTCACTTTCTTCTTAAAAGTTAAACTTCGGCTCTCTTGTATAAAGTATAAACTTATGTCTATACAAAAGAGACGAAAACGTGTGGAAATTGATTATTTGCTGGAGTTGATTGTTGTGTGTTGATTGTGGGAGTTGATTGATTGCTTGTGGAAATTTGTGAGGAAGAAAAGCTGAAGAAGAACTGAGGATGAAGAAGAATTGCTGCTGAACTGTCGAAGAATTGAAGAAGAACGACTGAACCAGATCTATTTTAATTTTTTGTATAAACCCACCAAAACGACGTCGTTTTGGGGGTGTGAGATTATGTTTTTTTTCAAAAATTCGCGAATAATTCGCGAATTATACGCGAATTATATACGCACCTTATTATACGCGAATTATACGCGCATTTTACAAAATTCGGATACGCGTGTTTTATACGCGAATTATACGGCTATCCGTATAATTCGCGTATAATACGCGTTTTTACTAACTAGGATGTGAATAAATACAAATCTAGATCTTTAGAAAAGTTTATAACTTCACTAGTATACTTATAGATAACAAAATCGACTTACAGGGCTAAGGCTATTTTGTAATTGAATGTTAGTCAAATTTTCTAAGCTCTTAGAAATAAGTTTTTCCAGTGGTGAATGGATATGGATGTAGAAGTTTTAATTAATTTTTGAATTGGTTTTATTGGCTTTCACAATAAAGTTAAAAAGAACCTATATCCTTAAGACACCCTTTAAATCTTTTTTAAATAGTATTTGCCTCAATATCATTCTTCTTCCCAAAACACGATTTTAGGTAATCAAATTAAGGGTGAAAAGAAACTAAGACTTAGTTTGTGATTGTTTTAGCTCGATCCAGACAGGTGAGTAACCATTACATTAAAACAAAATTGTAAGCAACATTTCAGCAGTCAAACAGATGGTGAGCGCAATTCTCTTTTCCTAATTGTTGCCAATTACAAGATTTGATGAAATATCTACACTATAATTTTTCCAAGCCAAGAAAAAACAATGCACAATTGAACAACAAATTTAGTCTAAAATTTTTACTTGGACTTCCTTGTAGACTTTGACCTTTTCATTTTGTTGCTAGACTTACCTTCAATGCTTGTCCATGTATACCCACTTGGTATTGCAAAAGGGTCTTGTCTCTCAATGTTGTTGCACCCCTCCTGTCGTTGATGACGACGAACACCGCTGCTGCTGCTGCTTGCTCGCCGATTGGCTGCTGCTTCTCCTTAGCCACGACGATGAAGAAGACGACGACGACCATGATGATGATGGGAATGATGAATAATGTGTGTCTGATTTTTTATCATCCTCGGATGAGCCTCTATGGAAATGTCTAGAGTGAAGAATTGTTCTGTTGATTGTGGCTCAACAAATTTTGTAAATGTCACCACCACCCTCACCGTAGGGACGACCGGAATCGCCACCTGACCCACACAAACAGACAAACAACCAAATCAAATCAAATCACCCTTTGATCAAACTTTTGCCGGCAAATCAATTCCTACATCAATCCGTTCAGATTCAAAGCTATGTCAAAAAAAAGTAAAAACTAACCACTACTCTATTTTGTAAAAATTTAACTATCCACCCCCTGGTCCCACATCGTTTGACAAAAGGCTCTTATGACGTGGCGGAATCAGGATGTTTCTTTTCCCCGTGGCCCACGACAGGGGTAACATTTAGGACCCACTCGTCATACCCCAAAATAAAAGAAACCTCGGAAGATCATCTGAGTCCCACACACCTATCACACCGTCCAAGGACTTCCACGTCACATCATAAAACAAACATAGACCCCACCCCAAAGCTTCTCCTCTAATCAGAGAAGATTTGTATCAAGTAAAAGCATCAAAAGAACATAATTAAAGTAAAGCAAAACACTGGACCCCACAATTTTAAACTAAATTTACTTAATTTCCAAAAATGCCCTTACCTTAACCGGGAATGTCCCCGACGGGAACTTAGTTGTCAGCAGTTCTCTCAACCGTCGCACAGCCTTCACTTTATTCGCCAAAATATCAAGTAACGGAAGTAAGTCCTCCGTCTTTAACGGAAACTGTTCCGTTAACCAAACCGACGGTTGTAAACTCATCCACCTGATGGGACCTAATTTTAACTAACTGGTTTTCATTTGTTGTTTGTTGTTTGAACCCGTTAAAAAAAAAAAAACCATAATAAATAAAATTCATTAAATAAAGTTATATGCACATCATCTTCAAGAATTAATATTATCTTCTTCTAATATTTTAAAATTATTCTCAATGAATTAACTTCCTCAAAGCTATGAAATTTCAAATAAAATTGAATATATACCAAACCAAACCAAAATAAAAGATTGTTAATCTACAAAACATAAAAACAGTAAGATCAAAAATATAAAATATTAATTTGTTTATATACAAGAAGGAAATGAAAGGGTTTTAGTCAGATGAATGGTAAAATATTCTACTATGTCAAACTTATTTTTTTTATTTTAATAAATATTTATGTTTCCTGTAAGACTTGATGTGACCACATGCTACAATTATGTAGTTTATGATGATTTAAATGAGTTATTCAATTGCCTCTCTTGATCTTTGATGGGAGGTTAAAAATAGTTGATGAGAGTTCCTTTGTTCTTAGCCAAGTTATTTATAAGAATATTATCTTCTCCATCAAAGAGATATCGCAAAAACATAAAAAGTTTTGGAGGCATAGGCTAGAAGACATCTCTCAAACACTCACTTACAAATCATTCAAGTTTGACTTTCTACAACACTTAAACAATATAGCCAGAAATAAGTGATTAAATTTTGTATTATATTACACGCGTAATGTACTACATTTGGCAACTTCCAAGGCTTGCATAAAAGATTCGCAGTTGATTTTAAAGGGATATTTTCCAACATGGGCAAATTCGTTGTAATTGACCGAATTGTTTTTGAGTAAAATTATTTCAATAGATAAAATGCACTGTGATCATAAAACTATGAATTATACAAAACTTAATTAAATTTGTTGGCAGAAAAAACAACAAATTTGGGGTATCCGGTTCCTGTTGTGTCAAATCAATCTCAACCATTAACCATTATTTTTATACGTCGAGTTAGTAGAGGTATAAATATTAAAATTTCACTTACATTACATCCACTTCATGTCATGTAAATATATTTTATATTGTGCAAGCAGTTGAGATTAATAATTATTTTATAAATATATATTAATCAAAAGAGAATCTTATAAATTCAATTAATTATCGTCAAAAGTTCTGATATTTTGAATTATCTCTCAACTTTTTTTTTCCAATCTCGTTGAATTTTCACCACAAAATTCTATGGATAATAATCACTACTGGGTGACTCTATTAGAGTCCCACACCGACTAAACACGCTCAAGCTTAATGGTTTATAAGAGAGGGTAATCCTCCCATTTAACAAAGTCAACTGGGTAAGGAGTTAGACCCATCTCAAATTCTATCAGACTCAGCGATCAACTAAGACTCTTAGTATATTATTCAAGATGTCTTGAATTCGATCCATTTGGTTTAAGGAAATTTATCCGACCGTTAACTTCATGATCTTAAGAGATTAATTAGACTCTTAGTATATTATTCAAGATGTCTTGAATTCGATCCACTTGGTTTGTTAATAAGGGTTGCCATTAAGAGGATTTATCCAACCATCAACTTCAGGATCCTAAGAGATGAATTGGATTCTTAGTATATTATTCAATATGTCTTGAATTCGATCCACTTAGTTTGTTAATAAAGGTTGCCACTAAGAGGATTTATTTGACCATCAACTTCAGGATCCTAAGAGATTAATTAGACTTTTAATATATTATTCAAGATGTCTTGAATTCGATCCACTTAATTTGTTAATAAGAGTTGCCACTAAGAGGATTTATCTGACCATTAATTTTATGATCCTAAAAGATTAATTAAAGTTTACCTAAACTGATGTAGATAACTTTTGTTAAAAAATAAAGAGTAATCTCGATTCTGCAGTGGTGTGTCTTGAATTTTGTCGCGAAGATGCGTGCAACGAATCCACGATCGTTTATTTATTATCGATTAACATTAATCGATGACGATTTGCATTTTCTTGCGTCGATCGATCGTAAAATCGATCTGATTGGTGATCGATAAATCATCATTTTCCAAAAATAAATAAATTCCATGAATAATAATCTTGGGCCAACCCCAATTGTCGTTGGTAGAAAATAATTAATTTGGAGGGAATTCTCTTTCGCATGCATCCAATTTTTCATGTACCTTTCTCTTTAATAATCAAGGCATAATTTTTACAACAATTGGCACGTTTTAAAGAAAAACAGGTTCCGTCTGAACAACATCTTATCATAGTCTCGATTTCTCCACCTTTTGTTTTCCTTGCCCTTTTAATATTTGGACTTTTGTTGATGGCTCAAGTGGTGGGTCTCCATCTTAAAATCAATGCATTGATGTTTTCTGTAATTATTTTCTTTTTAGACACGTGGTCTTTAGTTTAAACTTTAATTTTAATTTTATTTTATATTAGAATAAGTAAAAAAGTTCAAAGATGAAATACTTTTATGTATCATATCATATCAAATGCAGGTCAATTATTGATGCCCAAGCGGTGGGGTCCACTTTTATTGAAAATGAAATTGGGAATAGAAGAAAATGCTTTTACAAACACGTTTTGCCGTTTTGGTGCTTGGAAACTTTATAGAAACGACTTTGGATCCACCTGACATTAGCAAGTACTCAAGTGCTTTCTTCGTCTTTTCCTCCTTCAATCTTCTTTTACTTTTGCTTTTATTCGTGTTCACGTGGTGGGTCTCCACTGTAATCAATTATTCACATTAAATTTAAAAATCAAAAGATTGATGTTTATTGTAATCTCTCTTCTTCCTCTTCTTCAGTTTTCTTCTATCCCTCAATTTTCAGAAATCACTCAAAAACACTCTCACTCAAACCTCTCTCACCCCTCCAGATACCACTTAAAATACTTTTCCCCTATTCTTGTTCTGTTATTTGATTTTGCACCTGTTATTATCTCTGTTTTATTTTTTACTTATTTTTCAACCTTGAGGAAGAAGTGAAGGAGAAAATAAAGTGTTAAAATGGCTGTAGAAATTATTGGGAGTGCCGCGGGTGCCGGGAGTTTTGTTCTGGATCTTGTCAGGTGCTTGGCTGCTCCGATTGGGCGTCCATTTAAGTACTTGTGGAATTACAACACCAACTTCATAAATCTCGAAAAAGAAGTTGATAAGCTGAAGGATGCAAGAGTCAAAGTGCAGCGTAAGGTTGATGCTGCTATAAACAACGTGGAAGAGATTGAAGAGACTGTGGAGAAGTGGCAGAAGGATGTCGATTCCATCATTGGTGAAGCAGAGCAGTTGATTCAGGAGAAAGCAAACAACCCGCATTGTTTCAAGGGATTGTGCCCCAACTGGATTACCCACTACAAACATAGCAAGAAGGCATTCAAGTTAAAGGAGAATGATATCAGTCAACTCCTAGATAAGGAATTCAATGAAGTTTCTTATCCTACTAATCCACCAGAGATATGGCTTAGATCTAACAAAGATTACGTGGCTTTGGAATCCAGAACTTCCACTTTGAAGAATGTTCGGGATGCATTGAATGATGACAATATCTACATGATCGGTGTTTACGGGATGGGAGGTCTCGGCAAGACCACGCTTGTGCAGGAAGTTGGTAGAAAAACCATGGAAGAACGACTCTTTGATGACATGGTTTTCATAGAAGTAACAGAAACTCCAAATATAGAGACCATTCAACTGAAAATTGCTAAAAAATTAGGTCTCGAATTGGATAAGGAGAGTGAAGTAGCAGATAAGGCAAATAAGTTATATGCCAGATTGAAGATGAGTAAGAAGGATGAGAAGGGTGAGAAGGGTAAGAAGGATGAGAAGGATACGAGGCCTGTGAAGATTCTTTTGATTCTAGATAATATCTGGAAAGATCTTGATTTAGCGACTGTGGGAATTCCTTCGGGAGATGATCGTGGTGGATGTAAATTACTGCTCACAACCAGAGTCCGTGATGTGTTGGATAGGATGGGTTCTACCAATAATTTCAAGATGGGTACTTTAAACGAAGAAGAAGCTTGGAATCTATTCCAGAAGATGGCAGGTAATTTAAGTTATAAAATTTTCACTTTTCATCAATTATATTTTATTGATTTTAATAATTTCTTTTTACTCGTATTATAGTCATGGCCCTTCTACAAAATCTGAGTTATGGTTTGATGTGAATAAATAGAACACTTAAGTAAGTAACATTCAGATTTATAGCTTGAAACAATAACATTTTAAACTCAAACGGTAGTCGAGATAATTCCTTTCTTCCTTGTTCCAGTCTATTAACATTTAAGAACAATAATTTCAAATTCTAAAAACTATAGGATTTGAAAATTAATAAAAATATCTCTTTAGGTTTGTTTATTTACTAAACACTCCCATAATAAAATATTAAAAATTAACAAAAATACTTCCACCAACTCTTTAAATATCGACAGCCGATCACCATCGCCAGAGAGTGGTCGGAGTCTCATATCGGCGCACGACCGGCTGGATCTGGCTGGTCGTGCATCAATATGGTCTTTTCTGGCCAGATTCACGGTGGATATGGTTAGAAATGTGAATCTGGCCAGAAAATGCCAAATCTATGGCTAGATCTGGCCACATTTAGTCGTTAATTACAAAGTTTATTTATTCTCTAATTAAATATCTTGAAAATCAGAGTTTTATGTTTAATTCCGATATGCAGAAACAATTCTAACTTAGGGTTATTGTCTAATTACAAGCTGGTCTAATTTTATTTAAACTGTCCTTTCTAACTAAACTCTTAACAAACACCATACTTTTTCCTTAGGAAAATAAGTTTTTTTTCTTTTTAAAAAAAGAAGTTTGAGGAAAAAAATTGAAAGAAAAATAAAAAGGTTATCATACAAATCACCTTTGGTGTTGGGGCTGCTGGTGGGGTTTGGCTGGGGAAAGTGGGGTGTGGAATCTTTTTAATTTTTTTTCTAATATTTCTAAGATTAAAGCTAATTACAAAATCCCCCTGTGATGTTATAAATAACAAAACAACCCTGACCTTAGTTAGCCATTATAACTTTTGACACTTAATAATGATATAGCAATGGGAAATGTGGCATAAAATGGAAAGACTTAATTGCCCCTTTTTATATTAAATATAAAGGGCTAGAAAGGATAATTTCATATATTAAATAGTGTTTTATCTTTTAAGTGTAACTCATTTATATTTTAATTTGTTTATTTTTAATTTTTAATTTTTTTAACATGTAATAACCGAATTTTTTTCTCTTATTTTTAATATGATCATAAAAATAATTTAATAACTGTAATTTTTTCTTTTAAATTCGTAGACTATTTTTTCTCTCTTTTCATTTATTTTTTTAATCTGATTCTTTTGGAACGTAGTCCCAATAACCTTTTATTTTTCCTTTCCTAACCTCCACTCCTCTCTCTCTCTCTCTCTCTCTCTCTCTCTCTCTATATATATATATATATATATATATATATAAATACAATTTTATTGATCCTTCGAAAAAACTTGTTACACCTTAGATCC